>APFE030016996.1:63365-130513 GCA_000404065.3 Pinus taeda
TTGTTTGTCTTGTGCAATGTTACATGTTAACAACACATTATTTGGATTCTTATCTTCTTCATTTGCAAAATTAGCATTTTGCCTACTATTCATGTCATTTTGTTTTTTTCTACATTCATTGGTGTAGTGCCCATATTTCTTACAATAATGACATTGGAATTGGGATTTGTCATACCTTTGCCCATGAGCTTGTTGTTTGCTTGAACTTTCATCTTGGTTCTGATTGCAGCTCCTTCCACTTGTGCTTGTAGGATTATTTCTACCTTTGTTTCGGCTTCTTCCACAACCTCTGTTATTTGCTCTGCCTCAACCTTTTCGTTGGCCAAAATACATCTGAGTCTTGAATGCTTGCTCAAAAGAGGAATTCGTTCCTCTACTCAATCTGTGTTCATGAGACATAAGAGAACCACTCAGTTCATCTACTGTGAACTGTGAGAGATCCTTTGTTTCTTCTATTGCTACCACAATAGTTTCAAACCTTAAGGGTAAACTTCTCGAATTTTTCTCTACAATCCTTCTTTCTTCAAGAATCTCACCATGAGATCTTATCTGGGTTATCAACCCAATAACCCAAATGAAGAATGAATCTATTGTATCAGATTCTTTCATGCTGAGTGTTTCAAAGTCTCTTCTCAACATCTGCAACTTTGTAGTCTTCACCTTCTCCATGCCTTGATAGGCAGTTTTGAGAATATCCCATGCCTCCTTAGATTTTGTTGCTCCTGTAATCCGTGGAAAAATAATTGCATGTACTGATTACAAGAGAAAAAAGAGGGCTTTGGCATCGTTCTTCCTATCGCTCTTCAACTGGTCTCTTTTTGCTACTGTCAAAGCAGTCAATGTTGTTGGATCTGCAGGTTCAGCATAGTCAGTTTCAACCAGCTCCCATATTCCTTGAGAAGCAAACAATGCTTTCATTTTTATGGAACAATAACTATAATTTTTCCCATTAAACTGTGGCAGTTGGGAATTTGTCAAACCAGTTCCAGCATCTGCCATCTTAAAGAAGAGACACTGACTGTATAATAAAAACAAAACATTTCTCTGCAAGAGAAAATCTGCTCAACAAGCTTCTTATAGCTCCTACAGTGAAAAACAAACTTTGTTTTTGACTCACCGAGTGCCTAGACTCGCTCTGATACCACTTGTTGGAAATTTTTTCTGGTAAAATTCAAAAAAAAACAAAATCACAGAGCAGAACAGAAAACAACGCTCTCTTTTAAACACAGGATCTTTAACACACAATTAAAGCTTGTATTAAAAAAAAAACTGTTGTTTACAAAATAGTCTTCCTCTGAATAGAGGGATTACAATAAGAATGCTTCAGTTCCACAACAAAAGGAATTTTCTCTGCACTGCTGTGCGTTTCCTCTTATCTATCTTCTTTTCTCTAATCTATAATCTACACTGCTGTGTCTACATATATAATGCATTAGGGGTCATAACAGTGCATCAACCGCTTTAACTCTCTGACAGAGTGTCAGCTGTAATTCTTGAGTCGGTTGTATGGAAACCCGTAACTGATAAATGCTACGACTAGCTCAAGGCTGGTTCTTTCCTTCTCGGACATGCTTTTTCTTTAATGCTGTTGGTGAACAGTTATGGCGCAAAGCCATCTTTCTTCCTTGGGAACACAAAACAAGGTTAAGTGCGTAAATGCAATACGGCGGTGACATGCATTTGACGGCAACAAATATAGACCGTCGGATCAGCAGATGAGTGGCGGGATCGCATCGCAAAACATTATCGGGAGGATGAGATGAGGTGAGAAATGGGCGATCTACGATATGCGATGATATCGCATCGCAGTATCGCAATCGACGGATACAAAGGCGTAGGACTTAACGCTCAATGGCTTATGGTTTGCGATCTACGATCTGCGATCGCATCGCATCGCATCACGATCGGGGAAGAAACAAAGTAAGGCGCGATGGCGATCTATGATCATATCGCAGATAACAAAGGACGCAGGCAAAAGGGTAACATCTGCGATTTCTGTTAAGTTGTTGCTGCAATTGGAATTAATTTCCAACACTCCTCACGCACACCATAAACATATTTATAGTTGACATCCAAGTTTTCACTGTAATGAATAAGAAAAGCTATTACTTGCTATGGGTAATGAAAATAAAAGGAAAATCCTATTACTAATTTAAGGTTCTGGATTTTTGGTATTTCGAATTACTTGTGGTGAGTAATGAAAAGAAACTGCAAACTTCATTACTAATTTAGGATTCTGGAAGTTTGGTGTTTAAAATTAATTTATATTAATTATATTTTAATTCAAATCTCTAAAAACATCACCCACACTAACATTAGTCTCCCTTCTCCTATACATCACCACTTTAATTTAATCTACATTCCCATTCACCATCTCTTCCCAATGTGTCGCGCTTCACAACTCTTCTTTCTGCTGACTTCTCTTAGCATGTCGCTCGACTCTTTCTTTCTTTTGCTCCTGTGTACCCATTGCCTCAACTACTTCATGAACTCTGTTGAATCTCCCCTTCCCCCCACGCGCAAGGGAATTACAGTAAATATCGTCCGTGCTGTCCTTTTGTATACCATCACCAATTTCAGCCTCTCTAATTTTTATTTTTATTTTATATGGGCGGTAATGGCACCCGTGTTCATTTGACGATGTAAATGAATAAATAGAGTTGATGTGTATTGGTTACCATATTAAAAGTATAGCATAATGACCTTACATCCTATGATATTACATAGGATCACTTTGCTATTTAGACAGTCTTCTTTTTCAAATAGAAAAATAATAATTCAAAACCCGAATTTATTGCTATAAGCCTATAAATGAAATCAGCGTAGTTAGGTCTCCACATCTCAATCAAATGAGTTATGAATTTGGTTACAAATATGTTTGGAATTTGACGTTCCACAAAACATTTTTTTGGGCTTTTAGATGTGTCTTATCGTTAGTAAGAATGTAATTGTTTAATATAAATATAAATAGATTAACCAGAACAGTCGAAAAAAAAATAATATTTTAATATAAATATGCAGTTGAACTGATTGATACTTGATAAAACAATTATCTGTTTAACTAAGCAATGACCTATTTAACGAAAAGCCATGAAAAACAAGTAAACACCGTAATCTGTCTTCACAGGCTGAACAAATTTCAAATTCCAGGCTTGGCTAGATAAGTAGAGAGGCTGTTTTAGATAATAGAGTTATTTTGATTTGAAATCCATTATTGTGAAGGATCAATACCCTAGAGGCTTGAGCATTACAAACATGTTCGAACAACATAATTAACTGAACCTACACGGCCGAGATCGCAGCGTATGACAGAATTAAGAAGAGGACAAGTCAAATCATAACAGCATCAAAGAGAAATTAAAGTCTCAGTATAAATCTTCAGCGTTTTCGTTCTTCTTTGGGGCATACTTTTGAGTGAATTGCGTGCAAAATTTGTCGCTATTCGTTCATATCATAATTTTGAATTATAAAATTTGTATAATCTAAATCGTATAAGCATGCTTAATTTTTATAAAATTTAAAGAAACCTCGAATATGTAAAAAAAAAAAAAAAAAAAAAAAAAAGTGGTTCAATATGATTGTTTATTATATTTTTAAGTTGTTAGGAGGTGTGTTTAACTATTAGTTTTGGTAGTGTAGTGTATTTTTGCAATAGTTAGTTAGATTGTATCAAACAAGGTGTTGGATTCATCCAAGTCGGGGTGTGAAGAAGGACCCTTCTAAGACCTTTTACTTTCGTGATGTGTTAAATTTGCTTTTCAAAAGAACATTAACCAATACAGTTCATAACAATCATCAGCACATGAAAACAAACGATGTTGATAACGGAATTCGTCTAGGAGGGACTATGTCTCCAAGCCCCGGTGTCAAGATGGTGTAAGTCGTTGCATTATGTGTTGTCAATAAAGATGATGTACACAAATATGTTGTCTCGATCATACAAGGAAAAATGCTCTCACGCAGGAGTGACTCTAAGAGATGTTCCACAACTAGAACTCTCAATCAAAAGACCCTTATCAGTATGACACAAAAACAAGCATGGTGCGCATCCCGCCAACATATCACAAAAAGGATGTCAAAGAAAAACACATGTATGATGACAACAAGAGTATCCCAACAACATACAACAAGGGATCTCAAAGCATAACATAAAGATTTATGATAGAAAATACATCACATAGAAATATTCTCCATCAACTCAAGCAAAGAATCATGACAACATGTAATAAACAAGATCCTGCATCACTCATCAATCATGGATCTGTACAACATAATGCAGAAAGAAGAAGTACATGAACACATCATAAACTTCACAACCAAGGGCCATTCGAAGCAAAGGGTGTCAAAGCGCTGATGCTTGCTGAAACATCAATCTCACATTATCGATCATAAGAAGAAGACTGTTCACACATGAAGATGGACATCTGCACTGGCACTTAGAAAAGTGACTAAAAGAAGGAATGAGAGATAGACAAATCTGAATACACCATCAGATTTGTGGCATCGAGCAGTGCTAAAATGACTGTCCAAAATCCGAATTCTGTGAAGTTGAAAATTCGCAGCTCAAAGAATCTTTTAGATTCCCTCGGGATTCCTCAAAGATTTTGTTTCAGTGATGCACTGAAAATATACTAATCAGATGTCAAATCTGATTTCATCATAGGATCCCTGTGGAAAACCATGAAAAACAAGTATAAACTTGACCATATTCTCATAAAAAGAAATTTTAGTGCCGTGGGAAAATCTCATGGCTCATGGTTCTACTCCATGTTTTCGTTGAAATCACGGTTCTGCGTGCATTCTGGAAATGAATGGAAGATGCAAACTCAGATTGAAAAATGGATAGTTCCATCGTGTTTTTGGAGATGAGAGGTGTAAAATCCATATAAAATTTGTCAATTTCTAAGAAGTTGAAAATTTTGCCCTCCTGCAAACTTGATGGTTCTTGCATTAAAAAATTATCAATCCACCTCGATTTGCATGCCAAGAGTCTGTATCCTCTGTCTCGAAACCTGTGTCGTCCTCTCTCTCCCTGGTGCACTGCAAAAATGACTTCTTTTATAAATCATCAGGCGGAATTTCCAACAAGGCCGTTTGGCGTGTTGGTAATAATAGTAAATGTCAGGGGACAGGTTGGGTGGTCAAACCCCTCCCATCCCAAAATACATGTATTGGTTATGATATGAAATAGGCAGATATTTTTTTGGAACTCGCAAAACTGTAACTATATAAATACAACCATATTTTATATATGGTTTTTGTTTTAATATAACCAAATTTATATTAATCCTTTTGACTTTTAGTTAATATAAAAATGATTTTCTTATGATTTGTTTTATATAGTTTTGTATATAGTTATTTTAATAACTATATTAAAATTATTTTTGTTGTATGGTTATAACCAAAATGATTTTTGTTGCTTGTGCTTGTTTAGGAGGCCAATGGCGAACTATCATGTGTCAATGGCTGATGGGATGCCATGTGAGTCCCACTTGCTCATTGGGATGCCATGTGGCACACTACGGGCCCTGCTTTTTCCCTTGTCATGCCAAGCTTTGAAGAGCTCTATCTTTCACATACGAAGTCGGTTTGTTGAACCGTTTGCACCTCTGTGATCAAGACAATGAGATCTATGATCTGGTCCTAGTTCAAAGTCATTCCGATGACTTTGATTTTTGAGCCTCCATAAGCCCTTTTTGCCTTGCGTGTTCTTGAAGATCCACCTAGATCATGGATTGAATCCAAAAAAAAGTTTTAAATATTCTTTACATAAAGACTTTTTTTGATGTGGTGTCTCAATGTGGTATTTAATATTTATGAAGCTCAATTGGTTTTTCAATCTAGGTAATTTTATGTTTCGGTGCATTCTTTCATAGTATCTTAAATTACGACATAGTACCAGAGCTATAACTCAATGTGTCAAGGTGGAGGGAGCTCCAAAAAGGGGAGGTTGCCTTGAATTATTATCTTTTGGTATTGGATATTTTATGTTTGCCTTAATGCAATCCATAGGTTTCCCAACCACACAATTCAGGTGCAGCAGTTGCCATTTATTATTTCTGCATGGGCCACCATTTTTGTTGAAATAGTTGACAAAGCATTGTTAATAGAGGAGCAACAACAAAGTTTGGAAAAGGACAACCTTGTGAGGGTTGTTATAAGCTATCATTGTTGAGTTTCATAGGGAAGAATCCCAAAGCTAATATTCCTCGAACAACCCACATTGTGTCAAGAGACCCAATAAAAATCTAAAGCATAATCTTGACATCAATAGTGAGGCATAGCTCAATGTTTTCATCAAGGGACAAATTAGTTGCCTTAAAAGGCAAAAACAAAAACAAAAACGAAACAAATCACCCTAGAGGTCAAATGCATAAAGGAAATCTGTCCTTTTTCTTTGTAGAGGATCTACTACTAAGAGAGGGGCTTTATATGCCAAAGCCAAGCCATGGTTTTTTTGTGAATTTTTGTCCTTATTATAAGTATAGGTTTCTATGAGGAACCACCACCACATCTACTCATGTTAAAGTTTTCTCTTTTGTTTTTAAGTGGATCTGCCACTGTAGAGCCCATTCAATGTCTTATGGATACACACTAATCATGTAAATGTTTCTTTGTGGTTCTATTACCCACAATTATAAGCAAATATCTATCGATGCCAACTGTTGAATACATTCATACAGGTTTTAGTGAGTTGAAAAATAGGGAGAAGCCCCCAATCCATAACAATAAAAAATTGTTATACAAGCTTCTCACAACTTCCACCAATAATAAGAACAAAAAGGGTCCCATACTGAATGGTATAAATAATACGTAATTGAGAAATTAAAATGAAGTGAATTTTGAAGAAATTGGATTTCTCGGAAGCAACTGTCACAAATATGAAGAGCCAGAAGGTGTAGACTTAGCAAGAATGTCAGTTTCTCAAAGAAATGATATAGTAGAGAGGAAAAAAAAGGACTCAAGAGCACTATGGAATCTACACAATGGATTTGAATACTCCATATTCCCTAATAATTCAATAGAAACTATTGCTCATCAAGCTTGGGAAATTTCGGAAATATCATACCAAGGCACCAATGAGGTCAAGGATGCAAATCTTTGGATAGTGAGGAAGAAGTTTGAAGCTTTGAAAATGAGAGGTACTAAAGAAATAGATCAATGGTGGTTGAGAAAGTTCTCAAAAGTCACTCAACTTCATTTGAAGTGTTCCTGAAATCCATAAAAGAATGGAAAGATCTAACAAAGTTTTCAATTCAAGAATTGCTAGGATCAATGCTAAATCATGAATTGGGAATTAAAGGTAGAAATGATTCATTAGAAAAATCCTTTCAACCTCAAGCCACAACTAGTAGAGGGACAGGTAGAGGTAATAAAAGCTAAAGAAGAAGAGGAAGAGAATAGTTTAGAATCAAAAATAGGGAATGAAGCGAACCTGAGCAAGTAGAGGATTAACCTCATAATAAAAAAGGAACAGGCGGAAACAATAGAGGAAGAGGAAGGATGGAAAATTCAAATATACTATGCTATTACTACAATAAATATGCTCACTTTGAAAGTGAATGTAGGAAGAAATATTGATATTTGAACATGTTCCAAAAACTAATGAAGGGACACCATCTTCTATTTTGTATTCTTGTTCAACACCACAAGAAAATAGTAATGAATATATCTATTTATTTGACAGTGGTTGTAGTAACCATATGAAATGTAACAATGATCTTTATTCTTGTTTTGAAGAAACAATTAAATCCTAGATTAATTTGGGTGGTGATCATCTTGTTAATGCCTTGGGAAAAGGTATTGTTATAGTTATAAATAAGCATAATGGAAAGCAAGATATCCATGATGTCTATTGTGTACAAAGTCTCAAGCACAATCTATTATCCCTAGGACAAATGAATGAAAATGGTTTTGAATTCAACGTTAAAGTTCCTACCCACACAATTCTTGACAAGCCACCCAATGAAAGGTTCATAGCAAGGATCAACATGACGAAAAACAAGATGTTTCCATTAGTCATGAGAAATGTCAAGCAAACATTTTCATATGCTTAGTTTGTAACAAGTTGTGATGAAACATGGTTATGGAATCTTCGATATGGCCATTTAGCTTTTAATAGTTTTGATCTTTTGAAAAAAATATATTGTTCTTGGTCTGCCTATCATTGATTTCCATCATAATCCATGGGAAATTTGTATCATTGCCGAAAACCAAAGAAATGATTTTTCAAATGTTGTTACCTATAGAGCTAAAATTTCATTTGAGATAGAACAAAGAGACGTTTGTGGTCTAATGGAAACATAATTAATAGGAGGAAACTTTTAGTGTCTAAACTTTATTAACGATTTTAGAAAAATTACATGGGTCTTATTCATAAAAATAAAATCTAATACATTTGAAAAAATCAAGCAATTCAAATCCATTGCAAAAATCAAAGTGGCAAGGAAATTAAATTATTAGAATTAGATGTTGGAAGGAGTATGATTTGAAATAATTTGTAGTATATTGTAGGGATCAAGGTATGAAAAGGGAATTTACAACAAATTACACTCACCAACAAAATGGAGTAGCAAAAGGAAGAATCATATCATTATGCTAATAGAAAAAACATGTTGAACACAAAGAATTTTCCCAATGATTACTGGGTAGAAGAAGTAGCAAGCTTAGTTTATGTTTTGAATATATCTCTAACTAGAATCATCAATGATAGATTTTCATTATAATATTGGAGTGGTATGAAGATAAATGTATAATCACATTCAAAAATCATTGGTTGTGTAACCTATTCACATGTTAAAGAATAAATGAGAAGGGAATTGGATGACATAAGTGAAAAATGCATATTTCTTGGTTCTAGTGGAGAAAAATTGTATAATATTATCACCGAGAAATAAATTAATTCAACATATGTTAAATTCTTCAAAGATCAAACATGGAATGATCAAGATAATCTAGAAAATAGCAATCACGTTTCCCCACATTTGTTCGAACAACATTAAGAAACAAAAGTGGAACAAATAAAACAAGTACTGCCACACATTCCATCCTAACGCAATGAATTTGTGCTCACTGTTTTATAGAAAACAATAAATTTGAGAGAAAATTATGAACATTTAAATAATGAACAAGTACATTTATCCTTGCTGTTTTCCAAACCAACATATTTTGGAGAAGTAATAAATAAAAGCGGGGCTCAATATATGAATGATAAAATTACAATAATAGAGAAGAATGACACGTAGTGTCTTGTAAATCTACGAGCAAGAATAACAAACATTAGATTCAAATGGGTCTGTAAGATCAAGTTTAAAGAAAATTGAAAAACTGAAAAATAAAGCTACATTGGTAGTGAAAGGCTTTACACAATAGCATATATTAGATTATGAAGAAACCTTTTCTCCCATACAAAGGTTGGATATGGTTGGAACAATAATAGTAATAGTAGAAAAGTCACTAGTTATTACTGAATGGACAGAAAATCAATATTTTTAAATCAAATCTTGAAGCAAGATTTTTATATAGATTAGCTTCCATGATATAAAGTCAAGCATTAAGAGAATTTAAAAAATATATGGAAGAAAATCAACAAAAAAAAGTGTTAAGAAAAGACTTTCTATTGTTTAAGAAATGCCCTGAGAGCATGGTACAACATAATTGATGAACTTATTACCTATACAAAAAAAGATTTGCAAGGTAATATTTTGATTGGTTTTATTTATGTTGTTGAAATGTTTTACATAAGAAATATTAAGCTTGAAGATTTTCAAACAACTATAACACTTTCAAGAAATCATGTGTTTTATAACAAAAGTAAACACATTAACACTCATTTTCACTTCATCCAAGAGCTAGTGAACAATGGTGAAGTGAGTCTTTAGTTTTTCAATTCAAACACAACATTTTAGAATTGACTGTGCTGAAAACTGTAATTTAGATGAAGTCAAAACTAAGGGCAAGTGTTGAATGTAGTTGCTAACTACATCTTCCAATTATTAGGTAGCTAGTTAATAGTTTTGACAGTGTAGTGCATCAGTGCACAAGTAGTGGTTTGGAATAATGAGTTAGACCATTTTAGACAAGTTGTTAGATTGAGTAAGAAAAAAAAAATTATATATTCTATATACAACGAATTATTGTATGGTGTAAAAAAGTGTATCTTAATATGACGAGAGCTCTCATACTTCATAGATTTTGTGTTTTACCACTTCTACTTTTCTCTTTTTCTCTCAAATACTTATAAAAGTGACCATATAACTTATATTTATGTAATATGTTTTGAATATTAATATGATCTTATTACAACTAATGTAACCACACTCTTATCACATGCTCAGACTACCTAAACACATGAATGAAAAGAGAATATGAAAAGTAACATTGTGACAAATATAGTGCTCCAACCGTTAAAAAATTATGAACATTATACTAAAGAAAATATTCATTAACTTAATGAGGTGAGTGAGCTAATAAGTGGTTCAAATAAGATTGAGAAGTGAATAATAATGTTTATCATTTCTTACCACTAGCGTCATTTTTAATTTGTATGGATAATGTTATGTACTGCCCCTTTCATTCTTCCTCATTATGTCCCAAAAAAAAATATACCATATTGGAAAAACTAATTGAAATTAACCATTAAAAACCATTGTTTTTCATTGTAAACTTTTCTCGATTAACTCTGTTTATCTTAATCTTAAGATCAGATAACAAAATATCATTCACCTTTATCTGCGCATATTAACACTATAGTAAACAATAAAAGAAATAGTGGTTCATAAAATTCGTTCATTAAACAATAAAAGAAATAGTGATTCATAAAATTCGTCCACGAGACTGTTTTGTTGATCTTCACAGTACATAATCAAATATATTCACCATTCTCTCCCCATCCTAACAATGGTGAAAAAAAAAGGTGGATATTGATACAACTCATTCATATACCTTCATGATTTGTTTTTCAATAATTTAAAATGTTTTTCAATAAAAATTAACTTTAGAAAGAAAATTTAAATGTTTCATTGTTTTTTATTTATTTAAAGATATGCTTTTTTATTTATACAGAGAGGACGGTTTGATTGTTTATTTTATTAAAAAAAAAATAGTTCAAAAACATCATTTTTTTTATTGATTATATGGGATTTGAATTTTATATTTTAATATTTAATTAGTATTTCATAATATAGTGATTTCTAATTGAGTTCTCTCTTTCTATATATATATATTTTGGCTAAAATCAATTAAAAAACTAAATAATTTAACATAATCATAAACATAAAAAAAATTGAAATGAAATGAAGAAAAACAACATTTTTACTCATAAATTTGTACTTGCCTCTCATAAGTTTTCACAAATGTGAAATGTAATCATTTGTTGAATACATAATTTAGTTCCACATCAAATAACTACCTTTTCTACTTATTTTTGATATAAAAACAAACAAATACATAAAATAACCTATTTTATTTTTGTGCAGATTTTCCATATATATAATCCTTCAATGCAAAGTATCTAAAAAATAATAAAAAAATAAAATTCATTTTTTCTATTTTTAAAATATTTATAATTTTAATAAACATTTAATTATTTTCACTTAGAAAAAACCATTTAAACCTTAAATTTTCTCATACTTCGAAAAAAAACTATATAAATGATTCCAATCCATGTGTCTTGAATTACACCCTAAACATTTAAATGAAGTATTTATGCTTCGAAATGTTAATGCTTAGAATAAGAATTTTAAATATGTATAACCCATGTTTTAAAATTTGCGTAATGTGAACATTATGTTTACAAAAACACTTTCCATGTTTACAAGAACACTTCACAGGAAATTTTTTTCCAAACAGGTTTTTTCTTTTGTTAATAAATTTGTATAGAATAATCCTTTCTGTAGAAGTATTGGTCTTATTGAGATGGTAGCGTAGATTTTATGGAACAAAGTAATAATATAAAGTTTAAATTAAATTGGTTAGAAGTGTTTATAAGAGACGAGCATGGCTACAATATATCAGAATGAGAAAAGGATTGGCTTCAAAGAAAGATAATGGTTTAGATAGCTAGTATGTTTATATAAGTTTATAATTAACTATCATTGGTTTTATAATAATATAAAATTAATAACTTATGTTATAAATAGAATATAGGGAATAAAAAAAAAATAGTTTCTAACAATTAGGCTTGCTAAGATAACCATGTTCAAACACTTATGACTAGAGGAAAAGAGAAAAACATATACGTAGAAACTCTCTAAAATAGACAAGTAGCATTTGCACCACATGTTGCAAAGGAAACGTCACAAGGAACAAATTGAGGAATAATCGTGGCATGTAAATGATTATTGAAAAAAAGAATTAATAAAGAAGATTGCATGCAAAAGTGGAAGATAAAGCTAAATGATTTACATTATCTGGATTTTATAGATAATATAATGTTTGTAACAAATATTGGCTCTTGATCTTCTAAGAAGTTTTTTTAAGTTTGAATAAAAAATTACAAATAGTAGATTATAATTAATGGCATTTTCAATTCGCTACATAATATCTCTAGACAAAAACATCCTTACAAAAAGGATGTTGTACAATACCTCTTGTCCATATTTGTTAGGTCATTGCATTCACCCAGTGACATATATTGACCGTGCTTTTACAGAGTTTATTTTAGGGTTAAAGGCCTTCACACAAATTTTTTTGCTGACATATGGCCACCGCCAGCACTAGGGCTAGAAAGCCCGAGGCCAATGCCAGTCGTCCTGCTATGTCCCCTTAGCCGACATTTACAATTTCTAGATGTAGATTTTGACTTAATGAAGACGAAAAACTTTGATATCATCAATAAACATAGAACATAGAACCTGCACTAAAACTATATTATTCATTCCAATCGATATTTAATAATTTACAATTACCATCATTTTTTTTTATCTTAACACAAATAAATCTCTACGTTTGTACCGTGTTTGGTTATTAGTCTATCAGCGTTAAAATGTCGGCCCCCACACATCGAGTTCTCCATGATGTAGAGGTTTTCGTTTGAAATGTTTGACTTCCAAATTGTTTAAAGATTTGTTTACAAACATATTTAAATCTATTAAACATTAGAGTTATACTATGTTATTTCAATGAAAACAATTATAATTAAAATAGTATTTATAACCATTAGTTAAAATTAGAAATTACCAAAATAATAGATTTAAATGTTTTTGGGTTTGATGTATGTGAATTTGAAATCTTTGTCCATATTGTCATCCATGTTATAATATTATAAGACTTCTAGAAAAGGTTAATCCATGTTAATTAATATTATAAGATTTCTAGAAAAAGTTAATTACAGGTGTCTTTTTAGAATGGTTTTTTCATTGCCTTTCCATGTCCACAAATTTTGTAGAATTTTTCCATACACAATTGTTCAAAAATAGAAAGAATTTGTGTGGGGAAATTCAAAAGGACTTGAACTTCAAACATTTCCCACTATTTCTATATTTCTCACTTATACTGAGATATTGTAAAATCAAAATGTTATGTTATATTATTTTTATTTCAAATTTATAATTAAAAACAATAATAATAATTGTTAATTAAAAAATTACTAAAAATTATTTGTTAATCATTTTTTTTAAACAAAAATCAATTGGCACAATATCCAAAAAATATACTTGTCAATTTAGAAGAGATATTGTGGAAAAGGGTTATTTCTTCAAATGACAAATTGATCATTGCGAGGAAAGAACTACAACTTTGTTGTTTAAAAAAAAACTAACGATGCTTAATTTGAACACGCAGGTTCTTTTCACTCCACACCACGTGTCATAAACTGTCAGACCAGGTAGTAACTCCTCAAAACAATTTGTTCATTTCATTTAGGTTGGTGCTTATTATATACATGAGGGAGAAACTATTCGTTTCATCTCCTGGTGACTATTCATATTCTCTATTATTTATTTACATCAATTCCAGTTATTCACCCAATCTTGATGATTAGGTGTCAACATTTCCCCCATTAATCTAAAGGGATGTTCGTGATTCCAAGCATCACTCTGAATCTTTCAAGCTTTTCTCTTCCAAGCGCATTGGTGAAGATGTCTGCAATTTGCTCATTCATGGAACAATGGTGGAGATGGATTGTTTTGGCCTCAACATGATGTTGAATCAGATGATATTTAGTATTGATGTGCTTCGTTCGATCATGGAACTTTGGGCTCTTGACCAACTGTATTGCAGAGGTATTGTCAATCATGAGTGGAGTTTATTGTACTTGTTTTACCTACAAATCTTCAAGAATTTTCCTGAGCCACATAATTCCTTTTGTTGCCTCAGCCGCCGTAACAAATTCTACTTCTCTTGTGGAATTTGCTAGAACTAATTATTTGCATTGTCTCTAGGAGATAGCTTTTGATCCAAGACTCATAGCATATCCTGAAGTAGATACCCCAGTTTCTTTGTCTCCATCGACGTCTAATCAGAGTATCCAATGAAGCTGAAGTCGTCCACCTGTGTATACTTGATTCCAAAGTCTTGAGTTCCCTTCAAGTACCTTAGAACTCTTTTTGCAGCAGACCAATGTCCCTCACAAGGCTTTTGCATAAACCTGGAGAGGATTCCAATAGCAAACGAAATGTCCAGTCTAGTAGTAGTTAGGTAGTTGAAACTTCTTACAAGTTGTCTATACTTTGTTGCATCCTCAAATTCTTTTCCTTCAATAGATGTGAGCTTTAAGTTTTGTTCCATTGGAGTAATAAGAGGAATGCATTCTTTCATGCCAAACCTGTCTAACAGATCTCCAATGTACTTCTTTTGAGAAATAAATATGGACTTCAGATGTTGATTTACTTCAATACCAAGATAGTAAAGAACATAGCCCAAATCAGTCATTTAAAAACTTTTCCCCTATTTCTTCTTTATGGATGCAATATAGATTTCATTATTCCCTGTCATCAAAAGATAATCTACATATACCACAAGTTATACAACTGTTTTGCCAACTTTCTTGACAAATAAAGTTGTATCATCAAGATCATAATGTTTGAAATTGAGTTTTAGAAGATGCTCAGTTAGTTTTTCATGCCAGGCTCGTGATGCTTGTTTGAGGCCATACAATGATTTCACATGTTTGCATACTTTATGTTCATGTCCTTTCACAAAAAATCCTTCAGGCTGGGACATAAAAGCATTCTCTTTTAGATCTCTATTCAAGAGAGTAGTTTTTACATCCATTTGATGGACTTTCCAACCGTTCTGAGCTTCTAGGGAAAAGAGTGTTTGGATGGTAGCCAATTTTGCTATGGGGGAAAAAGTCTCCTCATAATCGACCCCTTCCTTCTGTGCAAAACCTTTTGCCACAAACCTGGCTTTGTGCTTGTCAAGTGAGCCATCAGCTTTATACTTGTTCTTGTAGGCCCACTTGCAGCCAATTTGTTTGGTTCCTAATGGAGGATCAACTAGCTTCCAAGTGCCATTATTTACGAAGGCGTCATACTCCTTTTGCTTCCCTTATTTCCATTCATCATGAGAAGCAGATTCTTCGAAGGATGTTGGTTCAAAATCTACAGACAAATTCAGTTCACAATCATAAGAAACATCCATATCAATAGGTGAATTAGAGTCATCTACATCACCTCCATTTTTCCGGTTTGAATTTCTAGTTCCTGTCTTTCCAACCTCATCAAGATGAACACTTTCAGGTGTCGTTATCAACCACTTTTAAGGACCTTTCTCAGATGGTCCAGGCTACTCTATTGATTGAGTTGGGGCTGAATCAATATTGAGTCTCCCAATTCTATCATTCACATCACTTAAAGCATCATCCGTTGTTGTGGTTTCATGCGGGTGAGAGAGCTCCTCAGAAGAAGATTCCACATGTTGATCTAGTATAGGAATCCCCCCTTGAAGATGTGGAATCTGATTATCCAATTCTTGAAATGATTTGGCATTTGCAAATCTATCCAAGCAATCAAGTTGCCGCTCAAAAACATTATTAGTTTTGAATGATTCAAGAAAAATTATATCTCTAGATACAACAAACTTTTTATTGATTTCATCATAGAGATAGTATGCCTTGGAGGTGTTTGAATAACCCAGGAAGATACACTTACGACTTCTTGCACCAATTTTGTTTCTATGTACATTTGGTATCAAGGCATAACAGGTGGAACCAAAGACCCTAAGATGCTTTACCGAAGGAATGTGTCCATACCACATTTCATATGGAGTCTTGTTTCTAATAGCATTAGATGGACATCTATTCTTTATATATGCAGCACATAGAATAGCATTAGCCCAAAACATTATTTTTATATTTTTGAAGATGAGCATTGAGCGTACAATATTTAAGATTGTCCTATTCATTCTTTCAGCTACACCATTCTATTGGGGATTATAAGGCACAATTGTTTGATGTTTGATCCCATGTTGGCGAAGATAGTTCTTTGATATGTATTCTTTTCCATTATCGGTGAAAAAAAACCCAATGTGAGATTGTGCATCATTTTCAATGCATTTATGAAAGTTATTGAATGTTTGAAAAGCATCAAATTTCTCCTTCAATAAATAAACCCAACACATTCTGGTGTAGTCATCAATAAATGTCATCATATATTTATTTCCACTTGCTGAAGGAACAGGAATTGGACCACATAAATCTGAATGAATGAGTTCAATTTCTCTATGTGCTCTTGAATGTGAATCATGAAAAGACTATTTGCTATGCTTTCCTAGAACGCAAGCATCACATTGCTTAAATTTCCTCTGAATTTTGGGTAAACTAGCAACACCATTTTTCTTCAATAAGCTGAGGCTTTCATAGTTCAAATGTCCAAATCTAGGTTGCCATAATAGACAAGATGGAAGTGTACCTTCTTCATAATGAGAATTGTATGAAAAATGTTGTGCGTGAGCAGAGGCACCTTGTAGCTTGAGAAGCCTTTCTTCTTCTATTTCCCTCATGACAAGTGAGTGGTCAGATGCTTTTCTCACCTCAAGCTTGCCATCAATCATATGAATGGAGTGAGCTTGCTGGTGGATGTGGACCAAGGACAACAAGTTTCTCTTCTGCTGTGGGAGATATAGAGCATGATGCAGAAGAAAGTCTGGAAGACCAAGAAATTTAAGCCTGATTGTGCCAAGCCCTAATGGATTGATTTTTGACTGGTTTGCAAAGTATACTGCTCCATCAACATTGTCAGTAAATTCTTCAAAAAAAAAAATTTCTATGGGTCATATGGCAAGTTGCTCTTGAGTCAAGCAACCAATCATTTTTCCAAGAAGCAAGTGAAGCATTAAATAAATCTTCATTTACTCCAATATTACATTGTGCCACAACATAATGAGCGGATTTAGGTGCTTCACCTTTGTCTATGTCATTATTTTTACCTTTCTGTTGGTTTCTTTGCTGCTCAATTTTGTCCCATGGTAACTTGCATGTAGAGGAATCATGTGATCCATTTCTTTTGCAGCGTATGCAGTGCAAATCTAAATTTCCTCCTTGAGACTGTTTGCCCCCCTGCCTTTTAAATATCTTCCTCTTCCTCTTCAACCACCTCTTCCTCTGGAAGAATCTTGAGTAAGATTATTTTCTTTATGAGCAAGGCACACAACCTCTTCAGAAGACTCAGGCGATGCCTTCTTTCCAAAAGCTTTCTGTCTTTCAGCAAATTTTTTCACAAGAGAGTCAAAGGTAATATCTTTGAGATTTCCATTTGCTTGCAATGACTCAAGATAATTGGAGTAAGTAGGATAAAGTGCCTTGAGAAAAGCGATAAAAGGAATATCCAATTCGACGTTAGTGGTTTTGATATCATGCATTATAGATTTTACTTCGGAAGTAAGAGCAAGAGGATCATTATTTTGCGATTCAAGAGTGAAGATTTTAATCATGAGTTGAACAACTTAAAGTGTCGAATGTGAGTCATACGGTTCTTTCAGATTTTGTAAGGCTTTGAAAGCAGTGGAAAATGGCGAAATATGGCGACTCACCTCTTCACTTACAGATGCTGCGATTAATATATAAGATTTTTTGTTCTTATTTTCCCCAAAAACAAGCTCTTTGTCTGAGGTAGGCTATTCTAGCCCTTTTTCTCCATCTCCAATACACACACCTTTCCACAACTCATTGAAAATGAGGATGTGTTTTATCATGCGGGACCACTCAAGATAGTTATGTTTCCCAGTAAGAACTATTCCCACAATAGAGTGATTGAATGCACACTGTAAAAAAAACTTTTGCTGGCAAACAATCTGTGTACTATAAAATCTGTGTAATGTTTTAAAAAAATACTTCTGCTGGCAAGAAAATTTGTGTACTGTAAAATCTGTGAACTTTTTTAAAAAAATACTTCTGCTGGCAAAATGTGCTTTTGATGTAAAAAAATCATAGGTCAGGTTCTTGTGCATACGATTATCAAAATATAAATAATCTTTTATATCCCAACCAACACATTAATCGATTTTTACAAGAGCTCAACCCATATGGTTATTATAGCAGCATTTGACATTCTCCAAAAAACACACATAACCAATGAGGCGGTGTGGGAAAACAGTATGGCTACCAGTGGAGAGGCAACGCGCATGTATTAAAATTATGTATTAAAAAAAGTGTAATAAAACCATTCAAAAGCCACAAACCATGATTGCATACACTCATTCGAATACCTCCTGCGCATTTATGTATATTAAACACTACCTTTTGGAGAATACCTTTAAATATATATCGGTGTTATATATATCAAAACAATGGCTTTAAATATATATCAGTGTTATATATACCAAAAATATTGTGGTGCCAGCATGTAAAAAATGGAGGAACCACACGAAAACGGGATGGCTTCCACCACGCTTCCGCTACGCAAGACATTGAGCACCTCTGCACCTTATGTGTTAGCGATGCACCTTCAATCACAATGACTCCTGGTCCAAGGAAGTAAGGTATACGTAGTAAAATCTGTTTACTATAACTCCTACCATACACTAGCCCATTACGTTTTTCTGTGGGCATATTACCATAGTTCAATGCAGCTCTAATCAAAGGTCAAATATAAGAAAGCATTAAAAGGAAATACTTGTGAAAATAAATATGGATGGTGAAGAAGTAATTTTAGAGGAGGAGATCTACTCGTATCAAGCTCGAATGACTGATGCAGATAGGGTAGTTTCCACCATATTCAAAACCTCTATTGAGTCCCTGCTATCCATCCTTGCGTTGAAATCAGAGAAGAAGCGCGAGGGTCGTACCAAAGGTTTTGCAGCTCACCATATACTTGGACTACCAGTTGTGGTTACATTTTTCTACATCAGAAATGAAAATGAAGAGCACCAGCATTCAACATTCACACATTAGGTTTCTTGACAGAGGGCACAGATTTGAAAAATGTATATGACACTACCTGGAGCAGGCTTTAGGAAACCAGGCAAAATATAGGTAGGAAACTGACACTAGGAGTTACACAAAAAACTAATTTCAGGAGCTGGCTCTGATACCATGTCAGACAAGGCAGTAACTCCTCAAAACAATTCGTTGATTTCATTTAGGATGGTGTTTATTATATAAATGAGGGAGAGATTGTTCATTTCATCTCCCAATGACTATTCATATTCTCTATTATTTATTTAAATCAATTTCAGTTATTCACCCAATCTTGATGATTAGGTGTCATCATTTGTGGCTCCAAATAAAAGTTTCACATCCCTTGTGCCTTAAAATTAGATCCTTAACCATTTTTTTGTTTGGATTTATACATTATATATAGATTTGATGGCATTTTTATCTTTTAAATGTTTAGCTATTTTAAAAATACATTTACAATTGAACCTGCACCACATATTACAATTTTTCTTATTATCAAACATGTTAATTACTATCCCATATATTTTAAGAAAGGAATGCAATTTTGGGTGTAGTTTAATCCTCGGGTAGATTTGTTTTTGCACAACCTCTTGGAAAATTCGATAACGAAGATCATGGTTAAGCAAATATCTTCTTTGATACTTCACCTGAGCTCTAAGTTGAGCTTTTGTTGACATTTCAGATTTCCACCAGAGAAATCCCAGAAGAAATGAGGCTTCAATGTTCTATAGAAGCTTCAGTTTTCTAAAATAATCAATTCGACGTTGTTTGAATGTCCATATTAAGAGTGTCGAGAATTGTTTGGTCCAGTATGTAGACCATTCCTTTCTCAGATTATTGCTTCCTTCAACTTGCTTTCAATTTTCAGCTCTTCCATCGTAATTCTTTCTTTAGGCTACAAATCAATTTTGTACTTACCCTGTATGAACTGAAGTGTACAAAATGGATTTAATTTATTAAAGAAATAATAAAAATAAAGAGAAGGAAGGCCTTATCTAACTATTATATGTCTCGGAGGTTTTGGTTGGATTTGGGTAAAATATGTTTTGGTCAAATCATAATTTTTTATTGTTTAAAATGTTTTTTGACTGTATATATGGATTCAATTCCATGAAGAAAAAAAATAGCCATTCCAATTGTGGACGGTTCACAAATCAAACTTTTTGTTCTAATAAACCCCAAATTTGACCGGGAAATATGCCCAAAAAAACTTGAAAACATATAACAGATAAATCACCACTTAAAAAACAAAACATATTGAAATATTATGAAAGAAAAGTTAGTATAAAGAATAAAAATAAACCTAATAAAGTGAGATAATGTAAACTTACCTCAATCATCATATTTTTTATTTCCTTTGGAGCTTGATTTCCTATGGTTATACATGGCTTTAGTGGGGTGGAAATAATAGAGATGTCTCCTATTACCAAATCTAGTACAAAATCTATAGGATTCACTGGAATATTTGGTGTAAATCCCCTACTACCAAAATATCCCATGGCATCTGTTGCTTGACCTAAGAACAAAGTTCATTCTTCTAATAACAACAAGAGTCTATCGAACATATGAAAAGGCTTACTACTCCTCTGATGTATTTTTGTAATTATGGTGGTGCCACTTTGCACATAATTCAACTTGCATGTCATCATTCTGTCTAGGTGGTTGTTAAGAAGCAAAATTAACAGATATGCTCCTTACATATCCATAAGAACCTTCAAATATTTCAATTTCAAGCAACATCACATATGCATTAGTGTACAACTTTAGTGTTATTAAGAACTTGTAGTAGCTTGAGTGATGTAGATGAATCAATCCCTGATGTGGGTTCATCTAACAATAGAATGGATGGATCCACAAGTATTTCATAGGAAAGAAAAGTCCTCTTCTTCTAGATTCCAAAGACACTCTGAAAAAAGTCTCCACCAACTATTTTATTTTTGTATCTCGCCAATATTAATAAAAAAAATATGAAGCTACAATGTAAATATCATCTCTCAAAATCTCTACACATGTACATTTTATTTTTTTCTATTCAAAGATAATGTTAGATTTATATTTGTTTCTTTTAGATTGAATTCTAATCCCATTTATCAGGTTTACCCTCTACACATATAAACATAGTATACCTTTCCAAGCCAAGACTTTGAAGTGTTGCTTCTACTTTAAAAAGGTTTTTTTGTTTACTCATATGGCTTGAAAGCCTCAACTTGGCAGCAAAAACAAGTGTTTCATAAACTGTTAACTTATCATAAGTATGTCCTCTTGTGTTAGAAATGCTATCCTACAAAAATCAAGTTTTTAATTAGCTTAATCATATATATGGTTGTAACTCTTCAACGACCTATTTTGTTTTAGCAGATTAGCCTATTTTTTTAAGAAGATTATATTAAAACCATAGTGGTAAACCCAAAACAAGGTCATCTTTATTTTGATTTCATATTTCAAAATACTTTGAAAATATGATGGAAAGGAACAAAGTTAATTGTTTGACTTCACTACTGTCCATCATATTTCTGAAATATTACTAAGGATGTAATCGAGTTAAGCTCAACATCCAAACACTTAGTAAATGTATCCTCTTGTTGGACTATGACAAACCTCTAACTACTCGAATTTATGCATTTCTAAATTTATTTGTCATCTTAATGAATCTTACCAGGACATTGAGTCTAAATCTCAGTTTGAAGAACCATTTGTAATGAATGGAAAAGAAACACTTTATTCATCAAACTATTGAATTACTAGAAATATGATATATATCCAAGATAATTTTATTAATATAATAAATAATCACAAAGTTAAATTCATGGTACACAATGGTACAGCGTGAAAGTGCAAAAGAAACTCCTAAATAAATACTAAAACCAAACAAATAACTTGTGCTTAATTCTAGATTATCTCTGTTAATACAAACTACAATCTAAGCTTTTCTAAACAATTCCAATATATGAATAACATTTAAATTCTTATTGACCTTATATTTAAGGAATTTGTGTAACGGGCCTCGTTGTATGTCAAAGAACTTGTCAATTTTCCTTGAACTCTTCCTCCAATAATTTTGAACAAAGTTGTTTTCCCACTGCCTAGCAGCCCCATCAAAGCCATAATTTGTTTTGATGTTGCATAATTGGTTATTCAACTCAGGTTCTTCTTCCAATTCACCTAGATTTTTGCCACCCTTGTAATCTTAGTTATGGGATTCCATTTGAAACTCTGTGTAGCTAGATACTACATAGTGTATTCCAGGTCTGTAAATTGCAAAAGAACTCCATGGTTAGGCCAATCAAGGAGTTCTTTGTATCACATTTCATATATAATAATGGTTTGAAAAGGGATTATATGTCCTAGATAGATCTAAAACATTCAAGACAAGACTCGAAGGGATATATACTACCTTAATAGAGATTGGAAGTAGGGAATTCGTAGTTAATTCCCCTTCTTCATTGATTATTAACGAAGTGTGTGTGTGCTCTACAATGCTCATGCGTGAAGGGTCTTTCTTTGAATATAAATAGGTAAGATATTTACTTTTTTGAAAGATATGTTACCAAAATTACACATAAAAGTGTATGAAGAATGTATCATCATAAAGAGACACTTGGAAAAACAAACTAACAAAATGAAAAAGAACTTTACCATGTGATAGGTGGGCCACATTTTGGGTAGTCACAGGGTTGATATCTGGTACAAGCATCCTTGATACTAGATTCAAACAAAGATGTTGTTTCAATAACTTGGTCAATCGAAATATAGTCGAATATGAAGTACCCACGTGGTCACAACCTGTAACTAATAATAAAATCAGTCTCATCAACAACTATTTAAGTGATATAACCATAAAATTCAGAACTATTATCGGAAAACCTAAAATAGAAGAGCAATCATAGTATGGTGATGATGTCACTAAAAAATATCAACTCTTCTTAACAGTAATTTATTTTATAAATTCTTGACTCCTCTGAAAAGTAAGTCATTTTGCAGATTCTTGACTTTGAAACCCTTCAACTACTTCTCTCGTTATCAAAAAAATTCACTCCTGGAGTGTATATGTGCATTTATTTTTGTTTGCCGCTCCTTAGATTTTGGAATGGGAAATTTAGAGCCTTTCGCATAGAGTTTAACCTCCAATGAATAGGTTCCATCCTAAACCATCAACAATATAGTAAAATTTCCTCATCTAGAAGCTCACCTTTGGGCTCAAGGAAAACATGTTTTCTCACTAAACCTTAATTTGTTCAAAGAAAAATTCATTGGGTTGCTATCTATTTATGTTCCAAACGACCCTCATAAATATTTTGTAACCTAGAAATAAGCCAAAACCTATGTTCTACTAAATTATTATCATTCATTTGAACTTAAGTTTCCAAGGTCAGATCTAAGTTTAATATGCCCATGTTCCTCTAGATTTTTCATGATCATTAAGTATAATTTGTGATGATTTTCATAGTGGGTTATCAAGAAAGTACAAGATATGACATGAAACTATGTCGAAATGCTTCTTATTTACGTGCAACACCACATTCATAAACATGTTAAGCCCTAAGAATAAAGAAGGTGCTACATTATACTGAAAATTTGTCATTCCTTTACATTGAAAGATTATAAGATCAAATTGAGTTTAAAAAGCCTTTGATCCACTCGCTTATCCGTAAAATCCATTTTCATGCAACTCATCTATGGCACCAAGACAAGGGAAGTGCTTTTACAGCCTCAAGTGGAAGACATGTCAAGTGGAGGACATGTCAACTCTTTCACATATTATTTTTTTTTGGTTTTTTAAGTCTCAATTAAGAATAAATAAATTTTTTATTGAGATATTATAGATCCTTTTTAATGTTTAATAGGTATAGGTTAAGATAGGTTTACACTAAACTCTATGAAATAGATAAATATGTTAGTGTTCAAAATTGGCATTGGAAATCTAATTGAAAATATCACAATGATGCATTGAATTATAAATGCGTAATACCTATAGATATTCAAAGCATTAATTAGGAAGTACGACCAAAATTTTGATAAGGAGATCCTAAAAATACTAATGAACTTGATTGAATTCGAAAATAGAAAAAGTTTGATTGCAGAGGCATAAGAACCAAAAATAATTAAAAGCACTAAATAAATGTGTTAGATGTTACCAAGGAAAACAAAGTCTTTGAATAAATTCAATAAAGTGAGCAATGAGACCTATAGATGTTATAAGGTCCCAAGTAGGAAGTACAGCCAAAACTATGAAGAGGATCAAGTAGCTCGAAACTATCAACATGATGAAAGATTCATGTATAAGTCTAAACAACTAATTTTGAACTTCTCAAGAAAAGTCGTTGATCCACTAAAAGTAATCAATACTTAGAAAATCCTAATGAACTCAAATACAATCTACAAAAAATTCATGAAATTAGTGTTCACATAGACACCAATACATCCTATTGGAGTGTGTGGATCACTAATTGCTACAACCTTTGAGTTAAAAGAGGAATTGATGCTCCATCATTCTTAAAACATTTGACCTCAAATAGAATGATCAATCATAAAGAGTAACTTAAGTAAGAATTGACACCATCCCTCTAAATCTAAACTCGGTGGATGTAGATGATGACAATGGATGTGATAGATAATGGGAAAATTATGAAGTTACTAGTTAAAGTTGATGACAATGTAAAACAATGATCCAAAAAAAACTAGAAATTGGCCAAATATAAACCCTACCGTACTAATTTGAAGGAGGTAAACAATTAATGATTCTCTAAAATTATTTTCATAAAGGGCCTAAAATACAATACCTAAGATGCAAACAAAAGTATCCAAAATAAATACAGTGATAAACAACCATGTTTAATATGAATCCTCACGCATAATATTGTAATAGATACCAATATAAAAGTGAGATATCATTTTTCTTAATTATCCATCCTAGGACAAAAATATAGAAGTATAAAAGAAACGCCATTGAAATGAGATATCATTTTTCTTAATTATCCATCCTAGGACAAAAATATAAAAGTATAAAAGAAACGCCATTGAAATGAAATTGAATGCTCATCTCAAATAAGACATGCTAGGGAAGGTTAAGTTAAAAAAACTCCCCATCCACTTCAAAACATGGAGCATGAAAAAAATTAATAGAAGCCTCCCAAAAATAACGTGAAGATTGATCACCGTGAAAAATGTTTTCAATGTAGGAAATCCATAGTTAGTGATAGAATGCTACCCATATTTAATATTAGAACACTGCCTAAGTTTTTATCTAACTCACGAAACACTCCAAACCATGGAGCATGAAGAAGGAAAGGGTTCTAAAAATAACGTGAACATATATTACCGTGACCAAGGCTTTGAATGCAGGAAATCCATCCTTAGTGATAGAGCATTACACATATTTAGTGATAGGATACTACCACATGAAAATTAGGTTGTTGGGGGTGGCTTTCATCCTGGTCCGTGCTCTTAGGTGTTAAGGTTCAAATCACATGAAAATGATAGCCACCCTTTAAAACGTCATAAAAGGATTGAACTCTGGTTATTACTCACCAGCACAATGCACGCCTAATTTCCCACTATGTGGTGGCCATTTAAACACCGACAACCAAGTTTTTCGAAGAGTCACCTTTATGAAGCACCTCATAACTTCACCACCTTCAAAATTATACAAATAATTCACGAAGCTGTAATGCATGAAAGCTAATACATCAGACAAACTCAACATAGAATATAATTTCACAATTAAACCATGCAACCTTGAATATAAATCACTTGATCAACATTCCAAAGAAATTAAGTACAATTCACAAGTCTAGGGGTCAAATTTTCAATCAAAATGAGTTTTGAGTGCGAAGAAATTCTTACCTCAATGTTGATGACGAAATCACTACATTTCAGATTTCGGGTTTTAAGAACTTCATTTTCAATGTCATAATTTGTTATATATGTTATATATATTTATAATATAAATGGATACTTATTATATATCGTATAAAAATACGTGTGATACTTAGAAGGGTTTTAGAGTCGAGTACAAGTTGACGACTCCATCCTCATGGATTAGATCTAGATGGTTTAAGGGAGTAATTATAATAAGTGTAGAACTTTATTCCACCCATATTAAAGTGGAACCGAGTTAGGGAGAGTAGAAAAAAATTAGCTCAAAGAAATTTTAAGGATCCCATTAAGCATGGGAATGTAATGGACTACATTTCGCTAGGAATTTCCTTTTTTAATATAGAAAGGAGGAAACTCTAAATAATGTTTAGGAAGTAACTATAGAGTAGGATATTGGAAGGAGAATCCAAATGATTAATGTTTTATTAGACAATCGATAAGTAGATCACCACCATTTATGATGGAAGTGGAAAGTAAACTTTTAGCCAAAAATATTTCTATTTTATTAGGCCTAGTATCTACATTAAGTTAAGTTTGAGTTATGTTAGAAAATTGTAAGCTATGGAAAACATTAACAAAAATTATTGGTTGGTACAACTAGCCATAAGGAAAAGAAGGAAATTTGTTGAGTTCATACCAAACTACTCCATAGTTATGGGTAATCTTCAGATAAAGCTACTTTAAATGTTCTTCCTTTGCAATCCTATCATATTATTATTGGGATGGACTAGCTAGAATAACATAAAGACATCATAAATTTTACCATAGATTTAATGCCTCAAGTAGTGCCATGTTCTAAACTACCTTACAGAATGAGTGCCCTAGAGTTAAGAAAGCTAAAAATACAACTTCAAAAAATGTTGGAAAAGACGTATATTCAACCTATTGTGTCACCGTGGGGAGCACTAGTTTTCTTTGTTAAGTAGAAAGATGGTATATACAAACTTTGTATTGAGTATTTCCAACTTAACAAGATGAGATAAAAATATCTACCCCTTGTTTAGAATATATTACTTATTTGATGAGGTGAAAGGTGCAAAGTTCTTTTCCAAAATTGACCTCAGATGAAGATACGATCACATCAAAGTTAAGGATGAATATTTCCATAAGACAACTTTTAGAACAAGGTATCAACACTACGGTTTTGTATTGTTACCATTTGGGCTTACTAATTCTCCTTCCACTTTCATGTGCATAACGAGTAACATATTTAGTAAGTACCTAAAAAACATTATTATAATCTTGTTAGGTATTGCAAACAGTTAGGGAGAGTTAGTTATATGTTACGTTTCTGAAGTGCACCTTTTATCATGTAACACACCCATACTAGCCCTAGCTCCTTGTAACGGTAGGAGTAGGTCGTTCTAAAAATTTCAACCTTCTTAGAACTCTTCAAAATTTAAAAAGGGAAATACCACTGTGTTCATCTCATTGAGGCCTTTCCAACAACATAGATTTAATCTTGATCTGACATCCAAATCAAAAGATAAGAGTCTTCGAAGATTTGGCCTATTAATTTTATCCAAGTCAGTGTAGCCAGCCATGTGCCCTCCATGTGGGAATCCAAGTCATAGTCCACACATCAGTTTCCAACCTATTCATGGTAATAATATAATAGATACGAGCACCCAAAAGTTATGTCTCCTCATGCGGGCATGGACACACAAAAATATATATAACTATATTGGAGTCCTCCACCTATAATATATATATATATATAAATATATATATATATATATAATATATATATATTATATATATATATATAATATATATATTCATACCTGGGGTTGTTAGCAGAGGATGAAATGTGGGTTTTCTTTACAGGTAAGTTTGATTTTGAAGGAGGAAGTATGAAAGATATTTAGGAAGAGATAAAGGTAACACCTGTTTCGATTAGAAGAAGCTATATTGTTGCGTTAATGATGATGATGACCTGTACAACTTTGAAAATTCTTCATTCTACCTATGTCATAAAACCCTGCAAAAAAACATTTCCCAAAGCTTAAAACCCCAAACCATCAAAACTATGCCAAAATTCATTATTTATGATATTAGTGATGAGAGTTCCAGTCTAGCTATGCACAATCTCATGTACCACAACTTGCCCACCACTCAAATCACCTGTGATGATAGTGGGGGATTAAGAATACCAACTTGGGATTCTCCATTCCTCTAGACGGGAGAATCATGAACAATACAAGGGCATTGAATCTCTCCCATTCATATTAACTAAAGATATTTCTCCCCCTTCTTAATTATCTCCTATGTGTTCATGAATTCATGTTTTGCAGCATCCAAAATCAAACAAGGTATATAATAGATTATCTTTCATGTTCCTGAATTTGCATTCTATGGCTTCTAGAATAGGACAAGGTCTAGAATAGATCCAAGTCCTAAGACCAAACTCTTTGTAAACAATATTACCCACCACAAATGCAAACATATATGAAGATATTTTTTCTAACAATGCTCATGACTAGTGTTACAACCCGACCATTAATGTTTTTGTCTAGTCATGGGGACTTTGCACTCATGGGCGGATTAGGAGACTCACATAAAAAAACACATGTAGAGATTACAGGGTTCGATCTTGCAACGAAGCAACCAACTATGATGAGAAGAGAGGTTAAGACATTGCTCAGATGTGTAGTGACATGTGTTGAGGCACTACATGCCATTTTTTCATTGGAAACAAGAGGATGAAAATAATCACTCCTTATTGGCTGCGTCTTCTGAGTCAAACCCCGCAGAGGAATGCTTATCAATGTAATAAACATAATTTGATATCAAGTTTACACAAAAATAAAGTATCTAAAAGTTTAAAAATAACTATATATACTTTATATAAAGCAATTGATAAAATAAAAAAATTGAAAGCTAAAACATTTCAAACAGTCTAGCTATTTTATGGAGAAGTAAATTTTTATGCATTTCATAAATAATGAAAATTACGAGTGGTCTCTCTATATATATAGAGGAGATCAAATTTGAAGAGGTGCAAACATTTTATTCAAAATTTCCATTCTAAAGGAAGTTTTCACCTCAAGAGATTTGATCGCTCTCGCCCTTTCTACATTTTGTGGTTAAAATGGATATATACTAGTCACCAATACAATATTAAATGATTATTTAACCAGTTTTAATTTGAAATACTTGATTTGCATATAAAATTATGTATTTTTCCTTGCATAGAGCAAATACTTTCTTTAAAATATCATACTAATCTTTAATATGTGGAGGGTTCAAAGATGTTTTTCAAATTTGACTCGACACAACTGATGGTGACCATTTATGAGTAGGATCATTGCTGGCCGAGGAAAATTATGACTCCTCACAAGTGGCATGAAGCATTCATAGAAGAAAAGCATGTTGAATGAACCCATGAACCCATTTTCTGTGCTGGCTATTGAAATATCAAGCGATAATGTTGAGCGATGCCACTGATGACTAGCCCTAAAATTTTCAACTTGACACTAAATGCTCAACGATGTTAAACTTCTTTCCATCTTTTTAGAATGTTTAGTAAAAATAAAAACATCATGAAATATGACAAATTTAAGTAAAATCATTAATTAATATATTATTTTCCATAGCTCTATAATTAATTTAGACATGGACAAATTATATTCTCACCCAAAATGCTCATGATGGAATTATTTTAAATTTATAATATATTTAATTTATTATTTCTTTATAGTATTATAATTATAATTAATAAATATGAAATACTATAATTAATTAAAAAATAATAGCTCTTCCATTTACATTTTATTTTCAATTGGGTTAGGAATACAAACAAAATACAAACATTTTAATATTAATATTTTTTTATTTATTTTAAATATATAGCATCATTTTTTATAAATATTAAAAAATCGGTAATAATGATAAATGTTAATGAATTTTGAAAAAAATGTTATTATAATAAATGTTAATTAAATTGATTTAAAATAAATAATGATTTTAGTTGTTTAAGTTTTGAACTTGTTAATTTTAATATTTTAATATTTTTTTTAAATTCATTTTATATTTTTTAACTGTCAATATAATATTAAGAGAAAATATCTATCAACATATATCCACTCCAACATTTTATTAATGTTTTCTACTAGCAATATTATTTCTCAACCTTGATTTCTTTTAATATTTTAGCCTTTTTATTATCATTAATAAGTCAACGGCACAAGCATGTGAACTTAAATTTAACTTTATTGCATTTCAATCTTGAATTTAGTTAAACATTTCTTACCGCTTAGATCATTTTTTTTTACATCATGTTTAACATGTTATTTTATGTTTACCCAATAGCGATTGTGTTTCACATGATTATACAAATAGTGTTATTTTTTATCATAATAATGTTATTTCATATTTTAGTGGATATTAATTTTTATATACCATTTTTTTAATATTTTAGGACTTCATTACAATGTTTTTCTTCGAGTTTATAATATTGAAGTACAAATTAGTTCTTAATTGCAATATATATATTTATTTATTTTGCATGACAGCCGCATTTGCACTCAAGGATGATTTTGAAGTGTTTATATGTAATTGATGCCCATGCTAGCCATTACATTTTGAAGACAACGATTCAAGAATATAGATCTCAATGCACACTTGGGAAAATGTGACATTAAAGAGTATTTTGCTACTAATGGTCATAAAGGCTGAGTTACATATAGCATTAAATAATTTCACTAGATTCTTTTAATGTTTAAAAGGATTAAGAATGTGAACTTTTTTATGTTCCGCATATTCTAGCATACATAGAGTGAGTAAGATAGTATGCATTGACATTTACAATAATGAGAAATAATTGGTCTTTAAATATAAATACACGTGCAAGTCTATTCTTTATAATATCGGCTGGCGGCCTGTATAAACATTTGCCTGTGTGTATCGTGGGCATGTGCCTTCTCCACATGAAGTATAATGGGGTTCTATGTACTTCATTACTTTTTAAGAGAAAGACGTATCCTATGATAATTGGCTGCTTTGGATTCATTGAACAATATTCACTTTTGAGGCTCCAAACAAATTTGCACAGTTTCTGGAAAGCCAGGGTCTCATAACACTGCGATGACACTCCAACACAAAGTTGATTGACACTGCGATTAACCTGCAACACAAAGTTGATCGACGTGTTAGCAAGAAGTGAAGAGGCTAACCGACTTCACATGCTCCTCTGAAACAGGCACATGGTTTGCGCGCGAACACAAATCTTGGCATTACAACAAATCCTATTCAGCATTGCAATCATTTAGATTTGATGGCACCGTTTGGACATGTCATAAATTCATGCATCATCCTCTGACAAAAGCCAAACGTACCACCGGCTGTGATCCTTTCAATGTATCTCTGTATTCATCATTCGATATATATGAATTAGTATGATTATGCATTCTCATGTCTTATGTGTGTCGGTTCTTTACAGTAAAAAGTGTGCGGAGATGGTTTCCAGGAGATCAATATACGGGAAGAAGGAGCGCAAATTCAAGAAAAAGGTGGAAAGCATAATCAAATGCAAGAACATGACAACATTCAAGAGTACAGTGTGGGGGAGAAGAATCGACTAGTACGGTTATTTTGCTCCTCGTTTGCATTGCTTTCTCTGTATAAGCAATCCAGGCTGTTCATTTATCTCAATCATCAGATCCCCATCATAATCAAAACCATTTCAAATATTGTTCGTGTGCTACTAGATCGATGTTTCTCTTAATATAATGTTTATCAGATCTCTTAAGCGTGTATGTTTTGGATTCTTGAGCCAAGCTTTTGATGTACACTGTTGCATGCACGCAGAGGCTTCTGCAGCAGCTAGTAATTTGAGATTTTGGATCTCTTCTTTAAAAGACCAGTTAATATAAATTTTATTTAAGACAAACAAATGGTTGTTTTGTCATGTGCTTCTTGCATTTGTCTAGACATTAAAGTCGGGATCTCTTTTCATAATTTTCGATATGGTTTTGTGAAGGAACTCCTCCCTTTCTCACTGACCTAATATATTTTAGTTGCTCATAGGAATCGTTAATGTAACGATGTGGATATTTCTAATTTCTGAAATGTTATTACAGCTTTTCAGATACATAGATTTTCCCATGTGTATCTGCATAGATTTTCCCATGTGTATCTGTTTCATGCACTGTCCCTTCAACTCGAGTGTCTTACGATAGTCATGTCTAACGAAAGAGACAACTCCAGTGGTTTGTCCTTCGCAGCGCAGTAGGTTTATATCAACGTCAACTCCTGTGCTATTTGTCCCTATCAAATCATTTCACTGTTTCACCTGTGGTAGCATTCTGGTAAATGTGAATGCAATAACAGCCAGCCTGCCATGGAAATGGCAGAAGGTTTTAAGCTCAGGCTAAGCCTGAAATTTAAGACGTGGGCTTGAAAATGCATATTACAATCTCAAATCGTCCAATGCACTCAACCGCATAAACATTTTTATAGTTGACATCCAAGTTTTCGCTGTAGTAATAAGAAAAGCCATTAATTTCCATAGGTAATGAGAAGAAAACAACAAGTCTTATTGGCCTGTGAATTTTGGTACTTGGAATCTATTTACAGTAGTCTTTCCCTGTGAACGCTTGAACCATACTCCCCATAGTGTAGCCTTTCCCTGTGAACGCTTGAACCGTACTCCCCATAGTGTAGCCTTTCCCTGTGAACGCTTGAACCATACTCCCCATAGTGAAGGCTTGAACGCGTCAACCATACTCCCCATAACGTAACCTTTCCCTTTGAAGGCTTGAAACATACTCCCCATATTGTAAGAAAATACCAGCAATATTAAAATAAGTTTCTAAATTTTTTTGATGTTTGGAATCAATAATGAAATGAGATTACAGATTTAGATAATATTGTTTTACAAATAGGAAGATAATAATTCAAAATTTGATTTATTATTACGAATTTAGATTCATATTTACTCTGGATCTATCAAGCACCGAGAGGGATCAAATATCTTGAGGTGAAAACCCCTTGTTTGAGTGTAAAACTTGAGGAAATGTTTGCACCACTAGATATTTGATCCCTCTTGATCCTTGATAGATTACGCGATAATATTGATCTACACTTGTTATATAGTATTATAAAATATTTATATTTGTATCTATATGTCTCTTTATTATACCTTCTCTGTATCTCACCCCACAAACATACACACTCACTCTCAATATCTAGAGATCTCTCTGTCCCTCCCTCCTCATCTCTCTCCCTCTCTCTTCTCCTTCTCTCACACTCTCTTCCCCTTCCCTCCCTCTTTCCTTCTCTCCTTCTCTCTCTCTTACCTCCCACTCTCCTCTCTCTCACACAATCTCTCCGTATCTCCCTTATCACTCCCTCTCTTTGTCCACCTTTCTCCCTCTATGTCTTTCTTCTTCTCTCCATCCCTCTCCCTTTCTCTATTGAGTGCTCTCTCTCTTCCTTCTTCTCTCTCTTCTCTCCTCTCTCATGAGTCCTATCTCTCTTCCTTCCTCTCTCTCGCTTTCTCTCCCACCTCACTCTATCTCTCCCATTCTCTCTTCCCTCACTATCTCCCCCCTCTCTCCTTCTCTCTCTCTCTCCCTTCAATCTCTGTCTCCCCCTCTCTCTCTTCCCATTCTCTTATTATCTCTCTCCTCCCGTCTTCTTTAATCTCTTGTTAAAGAATGACAACAATTAATGTTAACAATGTAATTATCTAAGTAAATTTAGTTTTAATGTTCAAGAAGATGTGTAACTATAGGGAGTTATGTAACGGAGTCCTTGTATTAAAATGGTGATTGCTTGAAAGGCTTGATGTAGATTGGCGAGTGGGGAGTTATGTAATGAAGTAATTGTATTAAAATGGTGATTTCCTTAGAGGCTTGATGCACATTAGAGATTCATTTGTTTTTTACCTCGAGCAATAAGAATTCCAAACCTTTTTCTCATTGTGAGGATTTTTAGGGTTTTTACCACATAAAATTTGTGTTTCTTTTTGTGTGATTTAGTTTCCTATTCTTTGTGCATTTCTTTCTCAAATAAATGTTAATGAGCTCTAAATACAGTTTTCCTTGACACACTTAAATTTTTTGTTTTTTTCCTTAACACAAGGTCAGTGTTTTACAACGTAAATTTTTTGTTTCTTGTTGTGTGATTTAGTTTCCTATTCTTTGTGTATTTATTTCTCAATTAAATATTGATGGGCTCGAAATACCAACACCTTTTACCCCCTCTCCTCTCTCTCTCCTCCTCTCTCTCTATGTATTTATTCTCTCCCTCCCTCTCTCAAGTTATATCACTTTCTCTAGCTTTATCGCTAATCCCATTGTATTGTTTTTAAGAAAGTATATAAATTTAGAAAACTCAATGGGTTGTAAAATATTAAAACTATATTTTTGATCAATCATGTAAAAAAGAATACAATACTGGAAAACTTAGAACCATGCACAATCTTTGGTCTATTATTGTTAGTCACTTTGTTTTCTCTCATCACATTGATCCACTTTGTTTTCTCTCATCACATTGATCCTTAGTTAAGAGGTATTATGTTGGTTCTTAATAATATTATTTATATATATTATATAAATTTCACTTCATTATCATTTTTTTTATTTTATTAAAGCCTTGATTTAATTTCTATGGGAATATTTCTAGTAGTAGTGAGGATATATGTGTAGATATATTTAGAAGTAATTATAAATATTTTTTCTTCTATATTATATATATATATCTATTTGTGATTGTGAAAAAGATATGGTTTTTGGGCATGTGGTATTAATAAGACATGGTATTGTAACAAAGTTTATTTTTAGGTTAATAATATACATAGTAAATGGGTGTGAATATGATGGTTAAAAATCTTGTCCTATTGTTATAAAATATTTTTAATGTAAAATAAGTTATGTTTTTCGGCATGTGATATTGATAACTCATGATATTGGCTCATTGTATTGTAAAAAATCATATTTAGCCATTAATATTACCTGTGGTAAAGTGGCAGTGAATATCAATGGTTAACAATATTGTCTTTGGTAAAGTGGCAGTGAATATCAATGGTTAACAATCTTGTCTTGATAAGTTATGGTTTTTGGGCATGTGGTATTTATAAGCCATCATATTGGCAAATGGTATTGTAACAACAAAATCAAAATATGACAAATTGAATTTAGTATCTTTATTAAATCTTTACACTCATTATAACACTGAGTTTATATTACTTTTAACTTTTTGTTTTACATACTTACATTATGCCCACATATCTACCCTATACTATTGTTTACATACTTACATTACACCTACACATCTACGTTATAGTAAAGCTTCTGAAAGCAATAACCATATCAATTAAATAAAAGTAATTAGATATCTACATCTCAACTAAATTAATTTGTTAGATACAGATTTGGAATTTTAAGTTCCACTGAACGTTTTGTCCGGAGACTTTTAGATGTATTTTACCATTAATAAAAATGTAAATAGGGATGGACGAAAAAAACGTAAAAAATTAACATAAATATGTAGTTCAATTGACTGATTCGGGATAAAACAGTTCTCTTTTCAACTAAGCAATGACCTATTTAACGAAAATGCATGAATTTTTTTTAACCTGACAGGCCGAACATTTCAAATTCCAGCCTTGGTTAGATAAATAGAGATGCTGGTTCAGATAAATGGAGTCATTATGATTTGAAATACATTATTGCGAAGTATCAATACCCTACAGGCTCGTACAGAATTACAAACATGTTCTAACAACATAACTAACTGAACGTAGACGGTCGACATCGCGGCGAATGACAGCGTTAACAAGAGGCCTAGTCAAATCCTAACAGCATTAAATAGAAATGAAGTTAAAGTTGTTCAATATGATTGCTTATTATATCTCTAACTTGTTATTAAGTTTGTTTAGCTACTAGTTTTGGTAGTGTATTGCATTTTTGCAATAATGAGTTAGATTGTATCAAACAAGGGGTTGAATTGAATTCAAAAATTAGCTATATATATTTTTTATATTACTATTCTTTTGTTTTTTTGATGCGCTGTTTCAATCTAGCATCTAAAATTTATGAAGTTTAATTGGTTTTTGAATCTAGGTAAATATGTGTTTCATTTTTCTTAAATTTCTGATATTACCAGAGTTATAGCTCAATGCATCAAGTTGGAGAGAGCTTCAAAAAGGGGGTTGGTTTGAATTTTTTTTTCCCAACCACACAACTAGGGTGCAATTGTTATTATTTATTATTTTGCAAGGGCCATCATTTCTATTGTAATAGAAGATAAAGCATTGTTAATAAAGGGGCAACTGTCAAATTTGGAAAAACACAACCTTGAAAGGGTTGTTGTAAGCTATCTTGTTGAGTTCATAGGGAAAAATCTCAATGCTAATATTCCTATAACAACTCACATTGTTTCAGGAGACTGAAAAAAAAGCTATAGCATAATCCTGCCATCAATAGTGAGCCAAAAATTCCATGTAGTCATCAAGGGACTAAGTAGTTTCCTTATAAAGCAAAGGAAAAAGAAAAAGCAAACAAATAATGATATACCAGTATAAATCCCATTTGATGTTTCATAGGGATAAACACTAATCATGTGAATGTTTCTTTATGGTTTTAAGAGCCACCATGATAAGTAAGATCCTCTCAGAAAGTTTTGAATACTTTCTTAAGGGATTCAGTGAGTTGAAATTTGGGAGATGCCCCCCAATCCATAATACTAAGAAATTGTATATAATTCATATATAACCTTCTTACATCTTTCACCAACAATGAGAATAAATAGGTTCTTATACCGATAGGTGTAAATTATGCAATATGAGAAACTAAAATAAAGATATTTTTGAAGATTTTGGATTGTTGGGAAGGAGTAGTCACAAAATATGAAGAACCCTAATGTGTAGACTTAACACCAATGTCAATTTCTTAAAGAAATGATAAATTAGAGAGAAAAAGAAAGGATTCAAGAGCACTATGTAATCTACACAATGGAGTTGAATACTCCATATTCCATGGGAATCCAATAGAAGCTAGTGCTCATTAAGATTTGGAATTTTTGAAAATATTATACCAAGGCACCAATAAGGTAAAGAATGCAAAGCTTAAGATACCGAGGAAGAAGTTTGAAACTTTGCAAATGAGAGGTACTAAAACAATAAGTCAATTTATGACTAAGGTGATGGAGGCAGAAAATCAACTTATAACTCATAGAGAGGATGTCATCCATCAACAATGGTTGTGAAAATTCTCAAAAGTCACTCGACTTCATTTGAAATGTTTTTGAAAGGCATAAAAGAAAGTAAAGATCTAACAAAAATTTCAATTAAAGAATTGGTAGGATCAATGTTAAATCATGACTCAAGAATTAAAGGTAGAAATGACTCATTTGAAAATTCCTTTCAAGCTCAAGCCATAATAAGTAGAGGAAGAGATAGAGGTAATAGAAGCAAAGTGAGAAGAGGAAAGGAATATTTTAGCAATAGGGAATCAAGTGAACCTAAGAAAGCATAGGATCAACCTCATATTTCAACATTCTAAAAAACTTGATGAAGGTACAACATTTTTTATTCTTTTTCAACACCACAAGAAAATAGTATTGAATATATTTGGTTACTAGACAATGGTTGCAGTAATCATATGACATGTATCAATGATTTTTATTCATGTTTTGAAGAAATAACTAAATCTTAGATTAATCTGGGTGGTTATAATATTTTTAATTCCTTACGAAAAGGTATTGTCATAGTTATAAACAAGCACAATGGAAAGAAAGACATCCATGATGTATATTATGTCAAAAGTATGAAATAAAATCTATTAGGTGTAGGGGAAATGAGTGAAAATGGTTTTGAATTGAAGTTTAAGGTTCCTACCCACACAAATATTGACGAGACACCCAATGAAAGGTTATAGAAAGGATACAAATGACCAAAAACAAGATATTTCCACTAGTCATGAGAAATGTAAATCAATCATTTTCATATGTTTAGTTTGTAACAAGTTGTGATGAATGGTTATGGCATCTTGGATATGGCCATTTAGCTTTTAATGGTTTTGATATTTTTTAAAAAAAGTCTATGGTTCTAGGTCTAACTATCATAGATTTCTATCATAATCCATGTGAAATGTGTATCATTGCCAAAATGATTTCCCTTTATTAATGATTTCAGCAAAATGACATGGGTCTTATTAATCAAAATAACTAATATATTTAAAAAAATTCAAGCAAATCAATCCCATTGCAGAGAATCAATGTGACAAGCAAATTAAAGTATTAGAATTATATTTTGGAAGCTTGTATGATTTGAAATAATTTGCAGCATATTGTAGAGATCAAGATATCAAAAGGGAGTTTATAATAAGGTACACTCACCAAAAAAATGGAGTAGCAAAAATGAAAAATCATATCATCATGTTAATGTAAAAGAGCATGTTGAACTCAAAGAATTTGCCAAATTATTTTTGGGTGAAATAAGTAGAATGCTTCGTTTATATGTTGAATATATCTCTAGCCTAAAGAATCAAGGAAAAAGTTCTATTATATTATTAGAGTGTTATGAAGGTAAATGTATAATTACATTTAAAAATCATTGGTTGTGTAACCTATTCACATTTTGAAGAAGAAATGAGAAGGGAATTGGAGGACATAAGTGAAAAGTGCATATTTCTTGGTTATAGTGGAGAAAATTGTACAATGCTATCACTAACAAATATATTATTTCAAAATATGTTAAATTCTTTGAAGATCAATCTTGGAATGATCAAGATAATATAGTAAATAGAAATCATGTTTCTCCACATGCATTAGAACAACATTAAGAAACAAAAGCGTAACAAAAAATACGTGTACTCCCACAACTACACACTCTACCTAAAGGGTAAAATCAAGGAGGACATTATGCACAAATTCCATCCTAAAGCCGTGAATTTGAGCCCAAAGTTTTATAGAAAACAAGAAATTTGAGAGAAAATTATGAACAATTAAATAATGAACAAGTACATTTTTCCTTCTTGTTTTTTCAACCAACATATTTTGAAGAAGCAATAAAAAAAGAGGGTTGAATATATAAATGAAACGATTACAACAATAGAGAAGAATGACAAATAGAGTCTTGTAGATCTACCAGCAAGAGTAACAAATATTAGATTCAAATGGGTCTGTAAGACCAAGTTTGATGAAAATTGAAAAATAAAGTTATATTGGTACATAAAGGCTTTACAAAATAGCATAGATTAGATTATGAAGAAACCTTTGATCCCATATCAAGGTCAGATATGGGTGGAACAATATTAGAAATAGTAGAAAAATCACTAGTTAATTTACCAAATGGATGGGAAATCAATATTTTAATTTAGATCTTGAAGTAATTTTTTTATGTAGATTAGTTTCCACTATATGAAGGTAAGGATTAACAGCTAAAAGTTTAAAATTGAAAAAATATCCAGAAGAAAATCAATAAAAAAAAGTTAAGAAAATACTTTCTGTGGTTTAATACAAGCTTCAAATGGTGCAACATAATTGATTTTTATCTCCTCAACAAAAGATTCAAACACAACATTGATGAACCTATTCTCTATACAAAAATAGATTTGCAAGGTAATATTTTGATTGGTTGTATTTATGTTGACAATCTATTTTACATAGAAAATCTTCACCTTGAATATTTTAAAAAATCTATAATACTTTCAAGAAATAACGTGTTTTATCACAAAAGTAAACACATTAACACTCATTTTCACTTATCTAAGATCTACTCAACAATGGTGAAGTCCATCTTTAGTTTTTCAATTAAAAAACAAGACTTTGGAATTGTATGTGTTGAAAAATGTAATGAAAATGAAGTCAAAACTAAAAGCATGTGTTTAATGTACTTTTTGACTACATCTTCCCATTGTTAGGTAGTTAGTCAATAATTGTGATAATGTAGTGCATTAATGCACAAGCATGAAGTTGTTTGGAATAATAAGTTTGAGCATTTTAAACCAGTTGTTAGATTGAGTCAAAAAAAGTAGTTATAAATATTCTCTATATAATTAATTATTGGTGTGGAGTAGTATTTTAATGAGAGGAAAGCTCTCATGCTTCCTAGGTTTTGTGCTTTGCTCCTTTTTCTTCATTGTTTTTCTAAAACTCTTATAAAAGCAACTACATATAATATATTGTACATAAATATAAGGTAGTATATTTTGAGTATGCTCTTATCACAATTCACAATTCATATAAAAACACTCGTATGACATTCCTGGACTACGTAAACACAAACGAATGAGAAGAGAATATGAAGGATAACACTGTCACAAAAATAATGCTCCAACCACCAATAAATATGGATACTATACTCAAGAAAATATTCTAACAAATTTAGGTAAGTGAGCTTGTAGGTGGTTCAAATAAGATTGAGAAATAAATAATAATATTTACAATTTCTTATCATTAGCATTATTTATAATACTTATGCATAATGTTGTGTTGTCTATAATTTATTTCTTATTATATATATATATATATAGTCTCAAGGGTAGCCAATTAGTCAAAAAACATGCTTCGCCATCGGGAGGCAACAAGGTCCAAATCCACCTGAAGCCCTTGGGTGAGATCGCAAGTAGCCGAGGGGGCGATTTAGCCTAGCTATGCCCATCTTTTCCCTGTGGACGTAGCGATCAACTCACTGAACAAGGATGCTCGTGAACCAATACAAATATAAATATAATATATATATATATATATATATATAAAATAAAATAAAAATCATAACTAATTTAAATTAACTAATAAAAAACAATGTTTATCACTTAAACTTTTCATCGATTAACATTGTTTGGTTAACCTTTAAATGTTGCATTTGTTATTTATTTAGATATTTGTGTTTTTATTTTATTTAGAGAGGATGGTTTGAATCATTATTTATTCAAAAATATTTTAAATCAAATTAGTTAACAAAGTTTTATTTTATTTTGACTTGATTTTATAGGATTTGAATTTTAAATCTTATTTTTTACATAATACTTTATAACATGGTGATTTCCAATTGAGTTTCTCGTATATATATTTTTAATTTTTTTGAGTTAAAATCAATTAAAGAAAACAAACTAAATGATTCAATATGACCATAAGCATAAATAATTTTTAAGAAAAATGAGCAAAAACAACATTTTTAATTATAGATTTGTACATATCTCCTCATAACTTTACATAAATATCAATGTAGTCATTGTGAAATGGGGAATTTAATTCCACATCCAATAAGTACCTTTTCTACCTAACTTTGGATAGAGAAATAAAAAATAAATAGAATAATATGTTTATTTTTTATTAATCATTTTTTCATATATTATATATTATCATATTGTTCTATCAAAATCTTATTATAGTAGATAAAAAGTATCTAAAAAACATCTACACTTGAAATTTAAATAAAATAAATTTAAGAAAATAATCAAACTATGATTTAAAAAATCAAATTAATTTTTTCCTATTTTAAAAATTTTATTAAAAAACCTATTTTTAACCTTAACGTTTCTCAACTTAAAAAAAATCTATATAAATTATCCAAACCATGTAATACTTGATTGCACCATAAACATTTAATGAAAATTAATCCTAGAATAAATTGTAAATATGTATAAACCATTTTTATAAAATTTTCCAATGTGGAACGCATTATGTTTTAGAAGAACACTTTAACATATTATATAAAAAAAAAAAGAATGTTTTAAATTAGGAATTTCTTAGGTTTTTGTATTGTAAATAAATTTCTATAGAATAATCCTTAGGGAGAAGTATTTGTCTAATTTAGATGGTAGCATAAATCTTACAGAGGAAAGTAATAATATAAATTTTAAACTATATATTTAATATTCGTGTTTATAAGACATGAACATGATCACAATATCTAACAATGGGAAAAGGATTAGCTTTAAAGAAACATAATGCTTTAGGTAGCTAATGATATTTATATAAGTTTATAATTAACACTAACTTGTTATATAATAATATAATATATATTTGTTATTCGTGTTTATAAGACGTGAACATCATCACAATAATCTAACAATGGGAAAATGATTAGCTTTAAAGAAACATAATTGCCTTTAGGTAGACTAACGATATATTTATATAAGTTTATAATTAACAATAACTTGTTATATAATGGATAATTATAGAAATATATGAATAAATAATAACTTGTTATATAATAATATAATAAATAGAATATAGGGAATAAGCAAAAAAAAATAGGTTCCAACAATCTAAGATACTTAGGTACAAACACTCATGACTAGAGGGAATGAGAAAAAATCATCCATATAAATGTTCTAAAATAGATAAATATAGTAGTGCTAAAAATTGGCATGGAGATAAAATTAAAGATATTACAATGATTCATTGAATTATAAATGAATGTCACATATGGATATTCAAAGCATCAATTATGAAGTATGACGAAAATTTTGATAAGGAAGGCCAACAAATACGAATGCACTTGGTTGCATTCAAAATTAGAAAAGGCTTGATTGAAGAGACATAAGAACAAAAAATAATGAAAACCACTAAATAAATTTGTTAGATGTTAGTTAGGAAAACAAAGTCTTTGAATAAATCCAATAAAGTGACAATGAGACCTATAAATGTTGAAAGGTACAAGTAGGAAGTAGATCCAAAATTATGAAGAGGATCAAGTAACTCAAAGCTATCATCATGATGAAATATCCATGTATAAGTCTAAACAAATACTTTTTAAATTCTCAAGGAAAGTGGTTGATCCACTTAAACTAATAAGTAGTTAGAAAATCCTAATGAACTCATATGAAATCTATAAAAAAATCATAAAATTAGTGTCCATATGGAAACCAATCCATCTTATTGGAGTGTGTGGATCATTAATTGCTAAAACCTTTAAGTTAAAATAGGAATTTATGCTCCATACAAAAATCATTCCTTAAACACTTACCTCAAATAGAATGATCAATCATAAAGAATAACTTAATTAAGAACTGCACACCATCTCCATAAAGCTAAACTAGGAGGATGTAGATCACAACCATGCATGTGTTAGATAATGGGAAAATTATGGAGGTACTTGTTGAATTTTATGACAATTCTAAACAATCATGCAAAAAAAACTAAAAATTGGGCAACTATAAGGATTACCATACAAATTCAAAGAAGGTAAACAAGTGATGACTCTCTAAGAATATTTTGATAATTAGCCTAAAATAAAATACCTAAGCTGCGAAACAAAAATATCCAAAACAAATACACTCATGTACAATAATCGTTAATATGAAGCGTCACACATTGTTGTGATAAATATGATTATAAAAGTAAGATATCAATTTTCTTAATTATCATCCTAGGAAAAAAATATAAAAACATCATTGAAATGAAATTCAGTGCTCACCTCAAATATGACAAAATAGGGCAGCTTCATTTAAAAAAATCACCATCCATGCCAAACCATGGAGCATGGAAAAATTCAAAAGAAGGCATACAAAAATAATGTGGATATGGATCAACTGACATGAAGCTAGATCACTGTGGCAAAGCTTTTCAATGTAGGAAATCCATCCTTAGTGATCTAATACTACACATATTTAATGATAGAATATTACCTAGGTTTTCATCTAACCCAAGATCCACTCCAAACCATGGAGCATGAAAAAAAATAAAAGAAGGCTTCTAAAAATAATGTGAATATGGATCCCCTTGACCAAGGTTGTGAACCTAAGGAATCCATATTTAATGATAGAGTATTGCACATATTTCGCGATAAAATACTACCACATGAAAATTATGTGGTAGGGGATGGCTTTCATCTTTGTCTGTTCTTTGAGGTGCTAAGGCTCAAATCACATGAAAATTACAACCTCCTTTTGAACGTCACTAGGTGAATTTTGAGGTCTAAAATGGGCCTCTTAAGAAAAATGTACAACCAAAATGAAATTTATAAGAACTAATACGATTGAAGATGATAATGTCAATGATGGGGGATGATTGACCATTTTTGGAGTAAAAAGGTATAAAAGTTAAAAAATAATAAAACAATAAAACTACTTTTTCAACTCATATTTTAAACTTATCTCCCTAAGATTTTACTCAAATTTCGAGTGGGGTTAATCATTGGATAAAAGATTAATTACTCATCGAAGGATTATCCATGTTGCATACCTTCAATGGACCTTGCTACACAAAAAATGAGATACACATGAAAAAATGTGATTGGAATCACATTTTTCATGTATTTCTCATTTTTTGTGTAGTGGAGTCTGTCGAAAGTATACAACATGGCTACTCCTTGGATGAGGAATTGAATTTTACATCCAACGAAGACCCCCACTTGAGATTTGAGTTTAACCTTAGTGAGATAAGTTGAAAATACGAGTTGAAAAAAGTAGTTTTTTATTTTTTCCCTCTAAAATTTGATGATGTAATCTAATATTATTTTATTTTATAATTTCCTTAGGAGACCAATTTTATACCTCAAAATTCCCCTAATGCATATCATCCCTGAACTCTAGTTATTACTCACCATGAAAATGCAAGCCTAGTTTCCCACTATATGGTGGTCGTTTAAACACAAAAAAAAAATCTCCTTGCCTTCACCAAATTTATCAAAGGGTCACCTTTATGAACCACCTATTAGCTTAACCACCTTCAAAACTATTAATAATTCTTATTAAAGGAAGCGCTAATATAGGAATACTACTATGAGAGACAAAGTCAAAATATAATATAATTTCACACTTAAACCATGCAAACTTGAATAGAAATCACTCGGTCAACATTCCAAAGCAATTAGGTTCAATTCCCAAGTCTAGGGGTCAAAGTTTCAAAGAAAATGAGTTTTGAATGCATAAGAAATTCTTAACTCGTTGTTGATGAAGAAATCGGTACATTTGAGATTCCATGTTTTAAGAATTTCATTTTCAATGGCATAAAATTTTGCATATGTTATATATATTTATACTATAAGTGGATACTTATTATATATAATAATAAAAATAATTGTGATATTTATATGGGTTTTACAGTCTGGTAGAAGTTGAGGATCCCACCTGCATGGAGTAGATCTAGATGGTTTCAAGGGAGTAATTATAACAAGTATACAACTTCACAGTTTACTCTAGCTTAAAATGAAACTAAGATAGTAAAAGTACAAAAAAAATTAGCTCAAGGCAACTATAGGGATACCATTAAGTATTGTGAATGTAATGAGCAACATTTGGCCAAGCATTTCCCTTTTGAATATAGAGACAAGGAAAATGTAGATAGTCTTCATGAAGTAACCATAGTGTAGGACATCGAAAGGATCATCCAAAGGATTAATGTTCCATAAGACAACCTACAAGTATATCACCAACCATATATGATGGAATTGCAAAACTTCTAACCACAAATATTTCTATTTTATTAGACCTAGGATCTATGTTAAGCTACATTTGAGTTGTGTTAGTAGAAAATTATAACTTATGGAAAACAAAACACAAAATTTCTTGCCTCATACAACTAGCCACATGGGCAAGAAGGAAAGTTGTTGAGTTAGTACCAAACTACTCCATAGCTATGGATAATATCTAGACCAAAGCTACCTCAAATGTACTTCCTTTGGAATCTTATGATCATTTTATGAGGATGGACTAGCTAGAATATCATAAAGACATCCTAAATTGCTTAGAGAGAACTTTCATCTATGAATATGATAAAAGGAAGGGCTAGAGTAGTTAAATTTATTCCAAGAATAGTGACTATTAGACAGATAATAGAAGTTCTATTAAATTGTATAAGAAAAGTGTCTCAAATATATGCAATACAAATTCTGGATTTGTTGACCAGAAAATAGAAAACAACTTTGGAGGACTATGGAGTTCTCAAAGAATATTAGGATGTCTCTCTTGATGAAATTATGGGATTACCTCCAATAGACACATAGATTTTACCATAGATTTAATGTCTCAAGTAGTTCCATGTTCTAAAGCACCTTACAAAATCAGTGTTTTAGACTTAAGAAATTGCTAAAAATACAAAGAGGTATATTCCATTTGGATTGTCAACATGCGGAACAAAATTTTTCTTTGTTAAGAAGAAATATGGTACATATAGACTCTGTATTGACTATTTCCAACTTAACAAAGTGACAGTTAAAAATAGTACCATTTCTTCAAAATAGATGACTAATCTGATCAGGTGAAAGTTTCCAAGGTATTTCCCAAAATTGACCTTAGATCAAGATACCATTAGATCAAATCTAAGCATGGATACTTCCATAAGACAATTTTTATGGAAAGCTATGAAAACTAAAGTTTTGTGGTGTTACCATTTCGAAATACAAATGCTGCTTCAACTTTCATGTGCATAATGAACATCATATTTAGCAGGAACCCAAGAAAATATTATAATCTTATTAGGTATTAGAGACGGTTAGGGAGAATTAGTTATATGCTATGTTTAGGAAGTGAACCTTTTATCATGTAACACAGCTCCTACTAGTTGTATCTCCTAGTAAGGTTAGGAGTAGGTGGTTACTAAAATGTCAAGACCTTCAAATTTAGAGTTATGGAGATGGGGTCTAAAAAATTCAACCTTCTTCGAACTCCTAAGAACTTAAAAATGAAAATACCAATATGTTCGTCTTGATGAGACATTTTCAGCGGTATAAATTTAATGTCGATCTAACCTCCAGATCAAAAGATAAGAGTTTTCAAATATTTGGTTTATCAATTTCAGCCAAGTCAATCTACCCGACCATGTGGCACCTACATGACCTTCACGTGGGCATCAAAGTTCTAGTCTCCACATCAGTTTCCAACTTTTTCATGCCAATAATATAACAAAGATGGGCACCCAAAAGCTTTATACTTGCATATGCACGCACAAAAAATATATATATATAACTATATTACAATATTCCCCTTATATGTGTGTGTGTGTGTGTGTGTGTGTGTGTAATGTAGACCATGAGGACCCCTTTGCTGTCACCTAACCTTGGAAGAAAATCCGTGGAGATTTCTCTTAGTACTGGATAAAAATAAGCTTGGGAACCCCCTCCTAACATTATTAGGTTTGTGTGGAGGTTCCACAACAATATTCCTCCTATCATCTTCAAAAAAAGAATCTCCATATAATGCTACCTTACCGTGGAAGGAAACTTCATAAGGTTTCCGATTGCATGCATCCAAAAATATCTAGGGTAATCCCCTCATGACACTGTAAGAGTTTTATCGATGGTCCCACCATATCCTTCTCCCTTACTATTATATTAACATGGTATGGGTACCTCCTCTTCTAAATATATATCACCCCAGGAGTCTAATCGTGGAGGTTTTCCTTTGTCCACATCTAAGAAGGTTAAAGCTACCACATTCTGTTGTTACCAATGTTACATGAATGGACCCACTTCCTTCTACCTCCTACTAGCTTGGCATGACATCGCGTGGGCCTTCATCCTTTCTTGCCACATCAACCAGGGAGTTTAATCTTGAGGATTTCATTTAAACTCGTAAAACAAAAGCATCGGGGTATGAGAGTACGATAAAAATTCCCTTTTTCCTCTATAACCACTATTTTCTATGTGTTAGCCAAACTATAAAATTGCAGGCTTAATAGACAAATGCAATTAACATAGATTTATTTGTCTACCACATGCTCAAGTCATCTAGAACAGTTGCACACTTCGAGGAAACATAAAAACCACGTAATTTTGGGAAGAATTAGGCAGGGATTCATCCCCTCACCTCCACATGGGAAATAGAATCCATTATTGATAATAAAGCCAATTATAAACATAGCTAACACAAAGTGATTTGTAATGACAATATAAGAAAATTCTTAGGTATTTAACTTACAATTGCAAGACATAAATAAATAAACATAACCATAAACTAATCAATATTTTAGTCAACAATGCTCATGCACTAACATCATACTACCATGCAACATCACTCATAACTACATACATTCACATATAATTTCTTTAATTCCATAGCTCTCATCTCAAAGCATTTCATTTATAATTCTGAAACAGGGAAAACTAATGGTGAGACTTCAATTTTTTGCCCAATCGTAGACCTCTTCTAGCCAGGATTACTTACAATAGTGATCCTCGAGCCAAATCCACCATCTAAGTTGAATTTTCCTTTCAATGACCTTAGCAAAAATACATATTCAATGCATAGGGGATAGGAAATAGATATAAAGTGGATGGTTTGTGAGCTAGTCAAGGACTACATAATTCATAGCAATGGATTCTCTATTAGCTAGGCCAAGCACTCATACAATCCTTTATTGGCCCCCATCAAGTACCTTGGTAAGATTATCAATTGTGTCAAGCACTCAATAAGTGGTTTATTAGCCCACAATAAGAACCCTTCTCCATGTGGTTTATTATCCCTTACAAGCATCCTAAGTGGTTTCTCATCTAGTCCATTGGCAAGCACTCATTTCATTTCCTTTTCTTCCTCTTACTCTTATGGTCATAAATTTATATTTTAGGGTTAATACGGAGGTAAACATGCGCCTCACTGGAAAAAATTTGTGAGTTCTTTATTGGTTTGCATAACTTTTCTACCTATCTTAGGATTCCTTTGGATTTTTCCTAGTCGTTATTGTTTCCTGCTCCAATTCTTTCAACAAATTTGATGCAACAATTACTTTATTTCTTGGATCATATCAACTAATAGGGGAATTACAATTTATGCCATAAATTTCCTCAAAGGGACTCATGCCCAATTACTCTTGATAACCGTTGTTGTATGCAAATTCTACCGGTGGAAGAAAGTTTTCCCACTTCCTTGGCTAATGCATTATATACATCCTCAACACGTCTTCCAACATTTTGTTCACTCGCTCAGCTTAAACATCAGTCTAAGGATCGTATGTAGTGTTGAAGGTCAAATGGGTTCCAAAACCAGAAAACAAGTATTTCCAAAAGTTTTATGTCAATTTAGCATCCATGTCTCATATTATTTTATTAGGAATCCCATGAGACCTAAATATATCGTTAACAAAAATATAGTCTTTATGAATTTGTTTGAGTACTTTTAATGGTTATAAAGTGAGCCGCCTTGCTCAACTTATCCACTACCACCATGATAGAATCATGATATCTAACGTTATTGGGCATAACTGTAATGATGTCCTTGTATAGGAAGTCCAATTTCCATTCCATAATTAGTATTAGTTGTAGTAGTCTAGTTGGGTTCCTACACTCTACCTTTATTGGTGGATATTCCAAACATTTAGGAAGGTATTCAATAATATCCCTCCTCATTCCAAGCCAAAAATATTTACTATTTATGGTTGTCATAATATTTTGATATCCAAGATCACCCATGTAAGGTCTTGTTGATGGCAAAAAATGATCGAAATCAACATTAGGAAGAGCACCCAATTAGAGCCCCAACTGAGCTCTTCTCCATTTGGTTTTGTGGTTCCGACTGGTTCTAATGGGTCTATAGCAGCTCACTTTCCCTCATAAATTTTGATATTTGTGATTACCATCAATAAGAAGAGAGAAATCATATTTAACATCATAGAGTCTACATGAAAGAGGTAAACCCTTAAGTTGACATGAGGGCTTAGCGAAGCCAAAAATGAAGTTTCTTCATTGTAAGGAAACTTCTAAGATGAAATGGATTTATTATAAATGCATATCTACTCTAGGATGAAAGAAATAAAAAATAAATCATAAATCTATCTCAATTGAAAGAAGGATTAGTCCCCCTCTCAATCAAGAGGAAGGTAAAAGGAAGTTTGGAGTAGGACCTATCACTTATTCACACAAATAAGCACATATATCCATCTAATAAGTAGTTATCAGATGTTTATTACACACATATCCAAATTCAAATAAAATGAATTGAAAATTGGTGACATGACTACATTAAGAAAATAGTTCTCACAAAACATTCATGACTAAAACAAACACACGCTTTTCATCGATATGCAAAATAGTTAACAATGATAACATATCCATCAATTTGAATTCATTGATCAATTTTGATTAAAATTTGATCCATCATAAATACCATAGATATCCAATGATTTAAACAAGCATATAATTAAATGAATTTACAATAGTGGAAAACTAAAGAAACATATACTTATATGGATTAATAATTGCCACAAAATTGAATTAAATTGAAGCTAATAATCAATCTTTAACTATGACAATAGTGGACAAAAATTGTATATCTTATCAAAGCTTTTGAGTACAAGATTTCTAAAAAAGAAAGCATGATAGCATCAAACTTTAGCAGCTAAAACACATCTCTCCAAATATCACCCAAAACTACTCAATCATCTACAAATTGAGTCATTCACAATAGTGCAAAATACCGTCTTTTTTATAAAATTGGAATATTTTTTTATTCTCCTAAATCTGATTTCTAATTAAAAAAAAAAAAAAAATCTAAAACTGAGAGATGTTTAAAGAAGTTTAGGTCCATAAATTTTGGAGTTGCAAAGCCTCCACTTTATTCTTTGTTTTTCCTATTTCATTCCTCTGAATTCGTGGCCTCATTTCCTTCAACTAATGCCCGACCAAAAAAATAAAATTAAAAACAATTAAAATAGATAGAAAATTTTAGTTTTCTAAAATTACGAAACAAATTAACGAATTCAAAACTAAAATTGATAATCGAAACTAATTTGCAACGACAACCCATTTTTGGAAAAACTGAAATTCAATTGAAATTGATATTTTTTTTGCAATTTTATAGCCTTCATCTCTGCTAATTTTTAGGCATAGTAAATCTGTAAATTTTCTTTATTTAATGTTTCTATATTGTTCTCCATAAAATTAGCTTTCTAACACTTCATTTGACTTAATAAAACTCAAATTACGAGCTCTCAAAATCTAGTTTTCCCAAACGTCAAAATTAAAAAAATAGATAATATAAACCATTTATTAATTTTATTACAGTTATTAATATTTAGCTTTTAATAAATTTTATTTTTTAGTATGAATTTAAAATATTAAAAACTTTCGAAAAGCCATAATCACATAACATTAAAAACAATAAAACATATACAAATAAATAAATAAAATTAAATATTGCAAAATACATAAAACAAGTATCAATTAAGACAAAAGAAATCAAATAAAATTAAAATGTGGGTTGATGTTTAGTAAATGAAGGTTATATGGGAGGTAAAATAAGGAGGTGGAAGAGACCCACACGGCTGGGAAGCTACCTCCATTACACCATAATATTAAAAGCCTCCTCTTTAAAGACTTTGTATGTTATGTAAAATCCCCGGCTCTTTATAATAGGGATTCTTTAAAATAATGCTACTTCATGACGTAAAATAATCATGAATCATAAAATGAAGATGAGTATCTCGATAGATAAGATTAATAGATATTTATTTTTTTGAATTTATAGGGTTTTTTGCTTTTTATGATGAATCTATATATAAATTATTATAGCGGTGTAGTTGAGATCCATGAAAAGTTAAATGAACCAATTCTAATAATTTTTTTATCATCTTATTCTTTCTTTTCAAAATTTGACCTTGGATAGAGCTTAATTATACATTATGACAACTAAGATATCTGTATCTTAATTACCACAATCTTTTCTAGTGTAACATTTTTATTATTATAAATTTATTAACAACTTTCACATCAAATTAACATATGCTTTCCTCCTAATAACATTAGGACATCAAAACTTTATAATATCATAATTATTTATTTTTGCTTCTTCATTAAAAAAACTTATTATTATAAACATTATTTTATATATATATTTTTTTCAATAAATGGTCCACCAAAATCAAACTATTATTGAACTTAAGAACCAATAATGTATTCTTCACATCTCTACACTCTTATTACTGATATGCCAACAAAAATATATACGTAAATATATCATATTCAAATACCTTTAAGTATTTTCAAATTTATATTTCTTTAATGAATATACTTTATTATTATTGATCTGTTTATGTTCGAACGCCCTTTAACTAATGTACGGAGGACCCCGCGTTGAAGACACCTCGAATAAGTTGAATTTACAATTGGATTAAGGATTTCTTCCATGTTCAATCATTGCATAATATTTAAGTGTCATTGAAATCATTCTGTTAAGTTGAATTTACAATCCGTTTAAGGATTTCTTCTTGTTCAATCATTGCATAATATTTAAGTGTCGTCGAAATCTTATGGATTAGTTATCTTTCTGATGATCATAATAAGATTATTTATGTTTTCTTATAAATAAATTTATTTTCTATTTTATAATTAGTTTTTTAATATATAAATTTTTATTATAATGTTATTTTTAATTTAAATTAATAATAATCCTATTGTAATATTTTAATGCATGATTTCCTATTTATTTTATGTTTTTTTTCTAAATAAGATTAATCTATTAACAAAGTAAAGGGGTACAATTACAATGCTCTTAAGAGAGGCAGAACTGTCCAGAGAAACAGATGAGAAGATTGATTGTAGGCAATGTGCTCATTCTTGAGCCAGTTTTCAGGACCCACGCAGGGGACAGAGTTAAGATTCTCTTGCTAATGCGGAATAAACAAAAATGCAAAAATACACTGAAAAACCACAAAATTGTTTGCGCTAAAAACTTCCCATGTTGTAGGGACAACACTGCATGTGGCCGAATCAGAGGTGAGCGAGCTAGTCATCTGGAGGCTCTTCCTCAATGCGACACCAACCAAAATTAGGCAAATCCCTTGCTTGAGCCACACGCTGGTTGGAGGGACCAAGGTCAACCAACGCCATCACCACATCCAAGCGCTGCGAACCTATGCATCTAGAGCCTGCCGAGGTGCATTTCCAATTCCCAGCTAGAGGGTTGAAGAAGGAATAGAGATTGCGCCCGAACCTCCCGGACGAGATCTAGAGTCTTCTGTCTGTTCAGCCTCATGGAAAACCACCGAGATATGAGCTGTTATCCTTGGGAAATTCAGGGAGCTCTTAAAGGTGAAAATTGCAGTGCTAGATGTGGGAGGAGGCCCAAGGTGGTAGCTAGAGGATTGGAGCTTCCCTCTCCCACTGTGTGTGTTGGGGTAGTGGCCAGCAAATAACTCACTAGAAAGGGAACGCAAATCAGAGGACAGACTGGAAGGTACGCGCCACGGTTGGCCTCTTCGGCTCCTCATTCTATGGCGAAAGCGATGCGTCAAGGCAGTAGCCTGGACCAGGAGGTGGCTATAGCTTTTCCAGCAGATCAGAAAAACTTCGCAGCAGAGGCCCAAGGTCCAGGAAAGGAGCCACAGGAAAAGCTAAAGCCGCTACACTAAAAGAGCAAAGCCAAGCACCAAATTATCGCTTCCTAACAAGTCTCGAGAGGCCTCAGGAATGATAGAGCCAACAACAAACAACCTAAGATCATAAATGAGGCCATAGACTAGAGAGTAAAGCAAGTGAATCAATGAAACAAAGACTTCGAAACAACAACTCGAGAACCTGGAAAGGAACCAGAGGACAAAATAAGGCCGCTGCACCAAGAGAAAAGAGCCAAGCACCGAATTATCATTCCTCAGCAAGTCCTCAGAGGCCTCAGGAATGACAAAGTTAACATCAAGTAGCCAGAGATCAAATATAAGGCCAGAGGCGAGAGAATGAATTGAATGAAACAGCGAACACAAATTCACCGTAGACCCGAGACTGAACCTTACCTTATCCTCCTCTAGTACGCCTTGAGATGCTCCTTCCACAACTATAGCATTGAAGAACGCCAACTTCTGATGCAGGCCAAAGCGTCTGGAGGGAAGAACCAGAGTTGTTGCCATAATGTGTGAACCAGAGCCGCTGGAATGAGAGCAGATGAGCCCTGCTCTGCGCATATGCCAAGAGCCAACTGTCATACCTCTCTTGAACCTTCTATACTCGGTGGGCAGGTGTCAATCTACCTTGCCACACCCTTGTCCCTTCACATTTAAGACGCTATCAAACACCCGCATTCAAGAGAGATGCATCCCTTTGGACCAGAATTTTGCACTCCTGTTCATGATCATGTTTCTGAATTATGTCTAGAGCCCCTGTGAGTAGAGTGTGCTCTGTTTCCACCCCCAAATTGGCAAGTAGATTAGCGACCTGATTGCCTTCGCTCTTAACATGATTGAAGATGATGGCCCGATTATTGTGAAGTGATTGTTCTATGGCATCTAATCTGGCTTCGAGTGTCCAACTATTGGCAATTTTTCGCGCATGAGTCCCATTTAGGAGTTGGTTGGCCATGTTGATGAGGATTAGGGAATCACCTTCAATTTCCAGGGGATGGAAGTTGTGTTTCTAGGACAGGAGTAATCCTTGCTAGAGAACCTCCAGTTCAGCCGAGTTATTAGTGTCCCATTCTATGTTTCCAAAGTATATAAGGAGATGTGAACCTTCATGATTTCTGAATATGCCGCTGAATCCTGCTTTCCCACGGTTGCCCTTTGAAGCTCCATCAAAGTTAAGCTTGAAAGAGTACTTTGGTGGGGGCGTCCACGAGTACTTTTTGATGTTGATGCCTTCTGAGGGAATGTGATTATGAGTACACTATGGGAGTTACATGTTCCAGTTTTCCCAAATGGATTTCTCATTTACAAGAGTGGGAATGTCTTCTGGATACCAAGTGCGAAGCACCAAGGTCTCTTTAATATTGAGACAGAAGTTGCCCCAGATGATCTCTAATAGAGTGCTTTGATCTTTGAATATGTGCTTGTTCCTTTCTTTCCAGATAGACCAAAGGAGAAGTCCAAGAATAATTCTCCATAATTGGTTGAGAATTTCACTTTTGTAAGGGCTCTGCTCCCAATGGCATATGGAGTTGGTGATCTGTTCAGACACTCTGCATCTTCTTTGACATCGAAAGCTAGCCTTCTACCACAGTTGGTTGGCAAGCATGCATGAGTACAATAGGTGTTAGAGCGTTTCCTCCTGGGAGCTACAATTGGGACAGATTGAGGGCCCGTGAAAGTTTCTTCATCTAAGATTGTCCCAAGTGAGGATTTTCGGTGCCCAACCTGCTAGAGGTAGAGAGACACTTTGGGCCAGGTGCCTAGTGACCAAATTCTGCTTCAGATGGGATCCAAGGGCGTTAGATTTGTGCAAATGATTTTATATGCCTCTTTGGTGGTGAAGGTTCCTCTGGGTGTGTAACCCCATCGTATAATATCCATTCCTTCTAAGTATCTAATTCATCGATTTTGGAGCTCCCTCTCTAGGTCCTTCTTAGTCTAGTGATCCGCATTCCTGATCAGGCTGTCAATTTGCTTCGATTGTCTGTCTCCTGAGTCTAGTGTAGCTAGACCTCTTCCTTTTGTTGCTCCTCCCATGAATGGCCTGGAGGTTGTCTGAGGATGCCATTGAGCTTTGGTAGTTGGTTCCAAGAATCCATCCAAAACCGATCTGTTATGCCATTTCTTACTTCCCAAAAACTATGTTGTTGGATCAACAGGAAGTTTTGTTTAGCAACGTTCCATATTAGTGAACTTTTTTTAGTGGGAGTGAATCTAATAAGCTCCTCCAGTGGTCTATGATTGGCATATTTGGCTGTTCATATGGCTGCCAATGGATTATTGGGAGTAGAGAGCCATTGCCACCAGATTTTTGTGCCCATGATTGTATTACTGTGACTGGGATCCCTCAGACCAATACGCCTTTTTTCTTTAGGCTTACAAGCTATAGTCCATTTTACCAGGGCCCATTTGTGATTTGTACATGTTGCACCTGATAGAAAGGTGCGCGGTAGAGTCTTTATTTTTTTAATGACCGATTTTGGCACAGGAAGGATTGAGAATAGGTAGAGCGAGATTGCCTATAGAACAACTTTGATTAGCACTAGTCTACTCACTATGTTCAAAGTTCTGTGAGTCCATAAGTTGAGACATGATTCAAGTTTCTCAAGGAGCAAACGCCAGGAGGCGTGCTTGATGGAAAAATCAATAAGGGGGGCTCCGAGGTATTTAGAAGGTAAGGACATTGTGGAGAAGCCCAGGATACTGGTGATGGCGTATTGAATAACAGGGGAAGTGTGAAAAAAGAAGATCTGTGATTTGGCTGTGTTGATGCTAGTTCCTGAAGCCTCAGAGAAGTCATTCAAAAGGGATTTAAACAGAGAGGCTTCCTGAACCGAAGGGTACGCAAAAAGCATATTGTCATCAACAAACTATTGATGAGTGAATGCTGGAGAGTTGTGAATCGATATACCTTTGAGTTGTTGGGAGAGGAAGGCATGTTTGATGTGGTGACCCAAACCTTCCACCATTAGCACAAAAAGGAATGGTGAGAGAGGATCTCCTTATCTAATTCCTCTTGAGGGACTGAAAGGATGTGATGGTATACCATTTATGAGGATAGAAAAGAAAGTTGTAGAGATTAGGTTCAGAATCCATTGAACCCACATTGGAGAAAAACCAAAAGCAGTTAACATTTTTTGTATATATGTCTAGCTTAGCTTATCAAAAGCTTTTGAGCAGTCAAGCTTGAGAATCATACCTACTTGTTTGGAGTGCTTGAGGGAATGTATGATTTCATGCTTGAGGATAATGCCATCCAAGATTTGTCTTCCTTCCACGTAGCCAGATTTTTCAGGTGATATGAGCAGGGGTAGAAGTGGCTTTAGCCTGTTGGCAATGACCTTAGATATCACATTGTAAATTACATTGCATAGAGTGAATGGACGAAACTTGTCCAGAGTATTGGTTCTCTCTTCTTTTGGGATGAGGGCAATGAAAGTTGCATTTAGAGAGGGCAGAAGCTGATGAGGAGTACGTGATTCCTCCACCACTTGCTAGACCTCTTCTTTTATCACATCCAAGAAAGAGTGGAAGAAACTAGTAGTGAAGTCGTCTAGGCTAGGGGATTTTCCCTCCTTGAGCTAGTTCATTGCTCCATCCACCTCTTATGGTGAAACTGGGTGCAGAAGGAGTTCATTGTGTTCTTCTATGATAATTTTCGGCACATTTTGAATGATTTTTTCTATAGCAGGCCGCCTATCAGTTTGGGGTTCTTGATGAACCTACTGGAAGTGACTTATAAACTCCTGCTCGATCTCTCCATGATTTTCCCCTCTTTCCCCTCCTTGTTTCTAAATGAAAGAGATGGTGTTGTGCATTCTTCTCTGAATTGTGGTTCAGTGGAAGAATTTAGTGTTCCCTTCTCCTTCTCTCAGCCATCTAATCCTAGATTTCTGCCTCCAGAGAATTTCCTCTTGCTTTCTCCTCTCCTCCAATTGATTGTGAATGCGTTTTTCCTGTGCCATAGTCTCTTCCTTGTATCCCTCTGTGATTATCTGTTGCTGGAGCTCTCTCATTTCTTTGTTTAGATCATGTTGCGCCTGGAAAATGTTTTAGACAGTCTCTTGATTCCAACGCTTGATTTGGGATTTAAGAAATTTGAGTTTCTATTGAAACTGAAAGATTTTTTATCCCTCTGGCAAAGGGAAGTTGTTCTAGGTGGATCTGATGAGATCGTTGAAGGCAAGATGGGTGAGACAGAATGCTTTGAAGTGGAATAGTCGCCTGGTAGCATTGCTCAGCCTTTGCTAATGGAGGGAGATAAGCCAATGATCAGAACCTGAGTAAGGGAGAATTGATGCCGCTATGTCGCCTCCAAGATGCATCGCGTTATCAGAAATGAGGAATCTGTCTAGTTTAGAAGCTATTTGTTGCCTCCCAGCCCTACGATTGCTCCAATTGTGCGTGCCATTGCAGAATTGTAGATCAATTAACAAATTGTTTTAGATGATTTCTTTAAAGTGGCCATTTTCCTGCTCCAGCTTGGCTCGACCTCCTTGCTTTTCCTCTAGCCTGGTGATCATGTTGAAGTCTCCTCCAATGATCCAAAGAGGATGGACTCTATTGAAATTAAGCGCTTCTATTGTGTTTAGTAAAGCGATTTTGTTGCCTGCTTCCTGTGGGAAGTAGACGTTGGTGAGATGGCCATGAATGTTGGTGTCGATAATATGAAAAGTAGCCTGAATAATGTAATGGGAGGCATGAATGTATGAAAGCATTATAGCTTGATTATTCGAGATAATTTCCAATCCCCCTGAGGCGCCCGAAGCATCAACTGCTATCGAGTAACAACCTCGACATGCTCTAGAGAGAATGTTTCCAAGAGTGTTACTGTTACATTTCGTTTCTTGAAGAAAGAAAATCTGGGGCTGCTCCTGATTTATCATGTTTTTTATCATTCTGAGTTTCCCTAGGCTATTGAGCCCTCTTAAATTCCATGAAGTGAGCTTCATGATTCACTACTAGTGGTGTGCTTGTAGTACTTCGTCAACTTAGCATACCTACCTGAGTCAACTAGGATTTTCCTTATTGCTATAGTTCTTTGGAGATCTGTCCTTCTCCCATGCTTTTTGGAGTGTTTAGGAAGGAATCTACCATCTCGTTGACTTCCTGGCTAAAAACCCAATTGTTGTTACTAGTAAGCCCTGGAGATGATGACTTCTAGTGTGCTGAGTTGATGCTCTGTAATCTTTTCATAGTCCTTCTTTCTACATGCTTATTCAAAATCGAGAATGTCAAGTCCTCCCAAATCAATACTCTCCGGTTCTTCCTCCATTTGTTGCGTATGGCTCTTTTCATTTGAGGTAATTGCTAAGCTCATGGATTGACTAGGGAAACTATCAACATCAATATCATTTGCTTTCCATTTCGAATCCTTTCTGGCCTCCTCAGGTGTCCCATTGATGTCATTGGGGGGTAGGGGGATGGTAGAGGAAACAAAAGGAGGGGGGGATGCGGATGAGATGATAAGCGAATGGTTGTGCACTAATTTGAAAGCTTGATCTTCTGAGCTTATAGCAAGAACCTCAAAGTTGTTGCTTGTGGAAGGAATGGATGCAGCATCCTGCTGGTGTTTTTCCATTGAGGGGGGCTTTCTGTGTGATCTTTTACAATTTGCGTCTTTGTTGAAGCCATCATGGGCCGGCTTGTCTGAGGGATCAGAGGTTTGGGGTTTGGTATTTAGAGGGAAATCCTAAAAAATATGCCCATGAGCATGACACTTATGATAGTGGAAGCGTACATGTTCATAATCCAAGGGTTGAATCCATTCATAGTCATCATGGAATAGACTCACCTAATCCGGAAGGGCTTTGTCCAGGCTCATGAAAACATAGATTCGAGCGTAGGAAGTGTATCATCTCAGCTTCGTTTCTTCCGAAATTTTTATAAACTCCCCTAGCCCTTTGCCAATGGCTTTGAGTGAATATTCATCCTAGTATAACAATGGGAGCGAGTACATCCTGATCCATACTGGTGCTCAGCTGAAGTCCTTGAAACCCATTCCTGTAAATACAAACAAGCGAAGTTGAAGAAATAGGGCCCTTCATCCATGATTCTATTCTGATCTTCGATGCAAATGAAGATCGCTGTGAAGAACCCCTTTGGTTCTAGCTGTAGGGTGACATGACCCTTGGGTTTCCATTTGGCAAAGATCCATCCTTGCAAAGCTTTTTCAGTCGGCCAGAATCCAATAAATTTTCCAATGAGTGCATGGTCCCTCATATACTAGATTTTACCATTGATTCTATGGCTCGGAAATTTTGTCTTGGGCCTTTCAGCTGCTATGGGTTTGCATGTCCTTGAAGTAACCTTGGGAATTCACTGTTGCCCTATTTTTCCTTCTGGTACTTCACTACGCCTCTCTGATAGATCAGTGGAAGCATTTGTCGTTTCTTGCAATGGGGAATCTCTTTTGTCTGCATCTTCTTGTTCAAGCTCAAAGGGTGAAGTCCATTTCTACGCATGAGGATCTCGATAAGAAAGAGGGGAGGGCTTTGAAACCCCCCCTGGGGGAAATCCGTTGTCGCATAGCTAAAGCCAAGGGCATGCTGTTGCGTTGATGTAGGTGGATGGCAGGAGGAGGCAGAGAATAACAGTCTACGCCGTTGCAGAGTCTCGCTGAAACCCTAGTTGCAAAGCGCCCTTAGCCTCTTAGCATCTCCCTATTTATTTTATGTTAGAATACATAGAAATTTAAAATTAATCTTGACTTGGAATTATTAACATGTAGTTTCACACCAATGCTAACCTAGCTTATGATGTGTTCAAAACAACTCAAGAATTAGATTTCCATATTGATCTCAATGCACACTTGGAAAAATGTGACATTAAAGATTGTTTTGACAATAAATTCTTAAAAATTTCGAGAATACATTATGTCTATGTCACTTATTTGGTTAAATAAATGTATTAAAACATTTCAATCTTTAATATGAATGAAAAGAATTGTTTAATGTTCCCAATATTCACACTTGCATAGACTAAAAACGTATGTGTTGAAGTTTAGAGTTTTTCCATAATTTCTTGTCTATTATGAAAAACACATACAAGTCCAATTATAATCTTATTATACACGATTTAAGTAGCATTTGGCAGAGTGCATCCTGACCCTGTTGCTTGTCACAGTGAAGGATGGTACAATTATACGTACTTAATTAATTGTTAAGAGGAGGACGTGGTCTATGATATCATGATTTATTTCTTATAAATGCACTAGCACGAGTGTGTTCAATTGATTATCGAACGCATTAATGTTAGGATAAAATAAAAAAAATAAAAATAAAATCGGTATTTGATTTTTTTTAAATTAAAAAGTGAGTGGTAAATGATTTTTCTAGATTTATATTTATAATGTCTTTTAAATAGTAAAAATATTTATTATTTCATTATTTTCCTCAAGAATTTTGGAAGAGAGACATATTAGGAGCATTGTGCAATAGGAGTGATCTGAATTTGGATCATTAAATTCTCTTAAAGCTACCCAACCTCTATAAAAACTCATACCAAAGTTTAAAGTCTTGTGGATATCGAAGCCTATCAGAAATAACATCTGAACAATTAAAATTGCAGCTAGCATGGAGCAACGAGGACCTCTGGTCAAAGTACACTGACCGAAGCCCATGGAGACCGTGCAGTGGCACAAACTAGCAATTGGGAAATCCAGATCAGGAAACGAATGTTGTTTCTGATGCACATCACTAGGTAAAACCCCTCGAGAAGGAAAAGCCCCGAGCGCACGATCACAAGGAAAACTCGAAAACCATGGGAAAGGCATTGAAACGACAGGCAGGTCGCCCACTCCAAAACCGGAAAAATATCAGAGGCGTTTCAAGTAGTAAGCGGGTTTGTAAGATGACCGAGTGATGCCATGTAGTGAATGACACGTGTCCGCTAGATGATAGAGAAAACTACTCTCATCATAGGCTAACATACAAGCAAGTCATTCGCGCAATAAGAGCAATAACTGTAGGATCTAGAGGCCCCAGATCTAACGACGGAGATTGCACCCGATGGATTACCCGACCCGAGGGAGAAATAATGGATGATGAGTTGGCAGAGATTTGTGTTTCATGGGCATTCTTGGACTAAATAGAAATAATGGCCATTTCAAACAATCAATTGTTTCCGGTGAACTTAACACTTATCTGTTACGAAATAGGTGGGCATTTCCCTGTGAGGTGATGCAGTGATTGTAACAGCCGAAAGAAGGGAGATGAACAGATGAAGAGAAGAGGAGGTACAATAGAAGAGAGCAAAGAGTAAATCGCGAAAAAATTCTGAATGTGTAGAGAGTCTGGGGAGTCACTCGGAGGTCAAGTGAAAAGCTAGAGAGCTCAATTGACAACATCATATTATTGTTGAAATTTCTTGGAGGTCGAGCAATTCACAGAGATATGAAAAGGCTGAGAGAAAGGGCTTAGAGAAGATAGAGCAGAGAGTCGCGAGCCAAAGCCAGAGAAAGAGCTAGAGCAAGTGCTAGAAGTGAGAACTGAGAGATAGAACTAGAGCCTGAGCCACAAATCCAAACCTAGAGTTGTAGCCATAGCCAGAGCAAGAGCCACAACTAGAAATTTGAGGAGCTCGAAGAGCCAAGGTATAAGATGGTGTTCTGAGCCCAATGATCCTGTATAAAACATTGGAGTTAAGTGTAGCACTTGTAAAGGAATTGAAGCCACAATCTCAGAGAGCCTAATCGATTTGATTAGAGCTCAAGGTGATGTAGCCCAAGATATCAGTGTGAAGTCCATATTATACTATTGTCTTATGTGTTTGTTTTACTGCTACTTTAACTATTGTTATACACATTTATATATCAGTTTAAGTACCTTCCCATATCAGAAAAAACAACAGATTTTGAGGTAAATAATCAAATGAAACAAATACGTGCATACACTGATATTTTCAAGAAATTCAACTTGGTTTCTGTCTGCGAACTTCCTATGGCGAACAGAAAACGGACCTCATACTGACTTATCATACGGGCTTCACATTGGTTAATCATTAAGACCTGGGAAAATTTAAAGCTTTGGAAGTGGGAGAGGTTCTTCTAAATTAGACAAGAGCCCAAGAGCCCCATTCTTAGATTAGGTGGTATCAGAGCTTAAGATTGATTAACCACACCTTCAAAGAAGGTTGTAACAAAATGCTTGACTGATAGGTGTTTTGAAGGTCAAGGATTGATTGTCTTATTGATTGTATGCTTGGTTTCATATTGACTATAGCTTGAGTTTGTAGAGGTGAAGGGAAAGCTATTGATAGCTCAGTCCAGGAAGGATAAGAAGGAAGAGGATTTGAAGGCATTCTTCTATGCCAAAGGACCTCAGGACAATCCTTGAAGCATAAAAGGTTGTTGTAAGTGGCTACTGGATAAGCTCTCTAATAATCTTGTTTGAAGTTCTTTTAAAATGACAACTTTTACAAGTGAGTTCTCAAATTATTCTTAATCCCGAAGTTCCTTTAATGGAGACATGAAGCAAGATTTCTCCACCATAATGGATATGACGAGAAAAATGTATGAGCATGGAAGGAAGAGCAGCATATTTAAAGAGCAGTTGAATTCCGTGGAGGAAGAGAAGAAGATGCTTTCTGGCAAATTGTAGGAAATGGAAACGGAACTTCATATTGCAAATATGAACCTAAAAAGGATGCATGAGCTGAGTCACATATCTTTATTGCAAAAGAAGCGTTGGCCAAGTATCGGCTTGAAGAAAATGTAAACCATTCCTGTTTGTCTTCAAATTCTTCTAAGAATTCTTATATTGGTTCATTTGACAAACATACAAGAGGCATAGGTTCCAAGCTAATGTCCAAGATGGTCTATGAGGGAAAAGTATTGGGCAAACATGCACAAGGTATTGTCAAGCCAATAATGGTTGAGGAAAGGGCTAAGTATTTGGGTCTTGGCTATGGACAATCTTATGGAGAGAATTCCAAAGCTACCATGAGGACCATTGAAATAGTTCCAAAAAGGAGTTTCATTGCAGGTCCTCTACCTTAGAAGTGTGAGGATTGTATTAAGGAGGAATGCAATAGCTCGAAATATCATTCGCATGATGCAGGTGTTTAGAAGCACATACTTCAACCAGAGGGTTCTGGAAACTCTGAAAACCTTGAAGAAAGTGATAGTGTTCCAAGGGGAGCTAGTTCTTCATTTGTCTCACCTCCTCATAAAGGAAATAAAGGTGAAAGAGGCAGGTACAAATCTAGTTTTAGACACATTCCTTTTGATTTTATAAAGCATAGAAAAGGAATTTCATCTTCCTTCTTTGGTTTGGATAACCACTATGTTTCTAGATGTTGGAAGAGGATGCCCACATACAGGAAACTTTTGAAGGAAAAGAAGCAAGCAGCCAAAGGTCCATAGGACAAGGCAAATCATGTTGTTAAAAGGATGCACATGTGTTGCACTTACTGCCATAAGCAAGGGCATCTTAATGAAAGGTGTTGGACTTTGAATCGAACACTACTTCCACCAAAGCTGAAGGAGAAGGTGTAAAAAGAAAATGGTAGGGATGGAAATAAAGATTCCATGATTGATGTGGTTCAGGATGATTCACATATTCACACTGATGTGAAAACAAAGGCAGGACCTTTGAAGTCGATTGGTAATAAATGGTTAGAATTCTTATCCAATTAAATTTGTATATCTAGTGATGCATATATTTGAATTTCTTTGTGGAATAAAGGCAAGTTGCAGGATCTTACCAAAATGGTAAATAGAAAGAAGTTGAGTAGGAAACTCACTTTATTGCTGAAACAATATGTTCATTTCATCTTCGAAAGTAGAGTGTACTTAAGCGAAAGATGAAAGATGGAATGCATGCATGAGCATGAGATGCATGTGATGTTGGCTTGGGAGAAGTTAACTTGTTCCATAAAATGGAGATAAGGATGAAGTGTTTCATCTTTGGGAAAATAATCCTAAAGGTATTTTTCCTATATGCTTGACTTGAAGGGTCATTTGTTGTAAAGGCATGTTTTATTGGCTTGTTATCTAGCTAATCATCTCTATGCAGATATAAGACATGGAAGGGTTCACAAGATGTGAAATCTGTTTCTTCATTGAAGCAGGAGTTAGCCCATGCAGTTGTTGTCTGTATGCCTACTATTGTTAACAATTCTTGTTGACAGCTTTTCAAACAGGTACAAATGAAAGTTTTGTGGAGCATATGTACTTCACATTTGTTTGAGCCACCTTGGATCAAGGATCAAGGAAAAGAAGCTCAAATCACCTTCTGTAAACTTCATAGCAGAAGTTCTACATGAAGTCAAGGAGGAAAACAATCCTTCCCAAAACAACCAACGCATCCAAAAAGGGAAGTGTTAAAGATTTTGGCTCAGAGGCACTATGCGAAGGCAAGTGTAGGGAGGCTGAAAGAAGAGGGTGTTGTTACTGTCATTTACTACTTAGATCAGTATATCAGTCTTTTGGTGGACCAAAATTTCTTTTAGTGGGAAGGCGTGATCCAAATTTGGATCCTTAAACTCTCTTAAATCTACCCGAACTCTATAAAAACTCATACCGCAGTTTAAAGTCTTGTGGATGTCGAATTCTATCATAAATAACCTCTGAACAATGATAATTGTATCCAACACAGAGTAATAAGGACCTTCGGTCAAAGTACACTGGCTGAGGCCCATGGAGATTGTGCAATGGTGAAAACTAGCAATTGGGGAATCCATATCAGGAAATGGAGGCTATTAATTGCTCATCACTAGGCGAGCCCCTCGAGAAGGAAAAGCCCTGAGCACACGGTCATAAGGAAAACCTGAAAACTATAGCAAAAGTGATAAAATGACAGGTAGGTCCCACGCTCCAAAATTGGCAGAATATCAGAGGCATTTTGAGTGGTAAGTGAGTTTGTCAGAGGACCCAGTGATGCCATAGAGTGAATGATGCGTGTCTAGTGGATGAGAGAGAAAATTGCTCTCATCGTGGGCTAACGTCAGAAAAATTCATCGGTGTGATAAGAGAGATAATACTAAGATTTGGAGGGCCCAGATTTAATAGCGGAGATTGCACCTGATGGATGACTGAACCCAAGAGAGTAATAAGCTACTGCACATAAATATTTGAAGTCCAACGTGGACTATGAGTTGGCGGAGATTCATGTTTCGCAAGAATTCTTGGAGTAAATGTGAATAATCACCGTTTCAAATGATTGAGTGTTTTTGGTGAACCTGACGCTTATCCATTATGAAATAGGTGGCGATTTCCCTGTGAGGTGATGTAGTGACTATAACAGCCGAAAGAAGGGAGATGAACAGACGAAGAGAAAGAGGAGGGACATTATAAGAGATCAAAGAGCAAATAGCAAAAAAACGTTGAATGCGCAAAGAATCTGGGGAGTCACTTGGAGGTCGAGTGAAAAGCCAAAGAGCTCAATTAATAGCTTAGCATATTGTTGTTGAAATTGCTTGGAGGTCAAGCGATTCACAGAAGCATGAAAAGATCGAGAGAAAGGGCTTAGAGAAGCCAAAGCAGAGAGCCATGAGCCATAGCCAAAGCAAGAGCCAAGGTGAGCACCAGAAGCAAGAGTTGAGAGCCAAAACCAAAGCCTGAGCCACAGAGCCAGAGCTAGAGTCAGAAACACAGCTAAAGCAAGAGCCAGAGCCAGAGCCAAGAGCCAAGCCTAGAAAGCCAAAGAACTCCAAGATCCAAGGGATACGATGGTGTTATGAGCCCAATGTTCCTATATAAAACATTGGAGTTAAGTGTAGCACTTGTAAAAAAATTGAAGCCACAATCCCAGAGAGCCTAATTGAGCTGACTAGAGCTCAAGGAGATGTAGCCCAAGATATCAGTGTGAACTCCATATTATATTGTTGTCTTATGTGTTTGTTTTACTATTGCTTTAACTACTATTATATGCATTTATATATCAGTTTAAGTACCTTCCCATATCTGCACAAACAACAGATTTTGAGGTAAATAATTAGTTGAAACAAATATAAGCATACACCCATATTTTCAAGCATTTCTTAATTCCACACTGGTTAATCATTAAGACTTGGGAAAATTTAAAGCTTTGGAAGTGGGAGAGGTTTTGGTAAGTTAGGCCAGAGCCCAAGAGCCCCATTTTCAGATCAAGGAGAATAGTTTAGAGCAACATAACCATTCAGGAGATCACAAGCTGAAAGCTATGGTGATTCACTTAAAATCTTGCATAGTAAAAAGTTTAATTTTTATTGTTTATTTTACTAACTTTTTTTTTACAATTTTTGTTAATGTTTAATTAAAAGAGAGGTCATTTTCAAGGTGGACATAGTTGGAGCACTGTGGAGTAGAAAAATATTTTCGACCACAAAAGGATCAGAATTGAAAAGGTATATTGACACACTCAATGTAAGTTTTAACCCTGTAAAAAAATTACCTGCATACAAATTCTAAAACAAAGAAAATAAACAATACGAGAGCATAACACATAAAACACATATGCAGAGAGATTTTCCCCTGGATCCCAAAACCGGGACTACCAACTTGATTTTTCATTATTTTCCTTTCAATGTTACAATAGATATTTATACATGCCGAAGCATCCAATACCATGGACCAAAAACCATAGGTAGGTTCGCTCAACCTAATATAGGGTCCAAAAAAAAAGTTTTCCTGGGGTGCTGCCCCGGACCCCGTAGAGGGGGGCTACCTGCCCCCCTCAAACCCCCCCGCTGCACAATTGGCACAATCAAGGGGGGGCTCCGCCCCCCCTCTAACCCC
>APFE030016996.1:137060-235218 GCA_000404065.3 Pinus taeda
AGAGACCACTAGATTTTCTGCTCCATTTTCAGGAACCATAGAACTATTGCACTCGTCAACAACAGTGCTACCTTGCAGCTTGTACAGAGTTCCAATCCGAACTCCCCGCATCAATACCACTGATCCTCGAACCATGTTGCAGGCATCCTTCTCGAACACTGTCTTTACAGCTGCATCATCCAACTTGCTTACAGAAATCAGATTTCTGGCCAATGCAAGAATATGCAGAACACCTGGAAGGGTTCTAACCCTTCCACCTTGCAACTTCAACTTTACTTTTCCACGACCAATGATTCTAGCCTTCCTATAATCTCCTAAGAAGACATCACCACCATCATATTTCTCATACTCGCAGAACCACTCTCTATGGGGAGTGAAATGAAAGGATGCACCTGAGTCAATTAACCATGCCTCGTGATCTACATGTGTACTTGAAGAAGCCAAGTACACATCCCCACTTTCATCTGAGGTGGTTTTTGCCTCTGCAGGAGGAGCATCATCAGATCCCTCTCCTTTATCAGGAGCTTTAGATTTATAATCCCTTCTGAAGTGCCCTTCCTTTCCGCATTTCCAGCACACCACCTTTATAGGTTTTCCTAGAGATTTAGATCTCCCTCTAGATTTAGTTCTCCCACTCGATGACTTATTTTTGTTTTTGTTATGGGACCGTCCTCGTACAGACAAGGCATTACCATTCTGGTTGTCCATATTTTTTTGTCTCATCCCCTCTGTCAGCAAGGTTGAGACTATTTCATCAAACTGCAAAGCAGTTGCATTGCTACCTATTGCAATAACTAGACTATCCCACGAATCTAGTAGATAACACAACAGACTGATGCACTTATCTTCATCTGAAATTTTAATATCAACAGATGATAACTGACTTACCACAGTATTAAACGCATTCAAATTCTCTGTCACCGAGGAACAATTTATTCACCAGAGACTTAGATTGGTACAAAGTCCCTAACTTGTCCCACAAAGCCTTCGTCGTAGCTTCCCCTGATACATTCAGCAATACTGAATCTAAGACACACAATCGTATTGTGCTCTTTGCCTTCCGATCCAACTTCTTCCATTCTTCATCGGTCACTCCCGTTTGTTTAGTACCCAGATCTACTGTGATCCACTGATCTTTATCCACCAACCGATCCTCCACCTTGAGTTTCCACAACTCAAAGCTCTGACCATTGAACTTCTCAATCTCTATCTTTCCGCTGCTTGCCATCTTCTTTCACCACTAGAATCGATCTCGCAAATCTCTCACTGAACAGGGTCTACCACAGGCCTAAGTGAAACCCCTCAGCAACAAAGGCGTCCCCTTGAAGCCAAAACAACTCTGATACCAAATGTAGGTTTTAACCCTATACAGAAATTACCTGCATATGAATTCTAAAAGAAAGAAAATAAACAATACGAGAGCATAACACATAAAACACATATGCACAGAGATTTCCCCTGGATCCCAAAACTGGAACTACTAGCTTGATTTTTCATTATTTTCCTTTCAATGTTACAATACATATTTATACATGCCGAAGCATCCAATACCATGGACCGAAAACCATCGCATCGAAAACCATGGACCGAAACCATAGGTAGGTTCCCCCAACCTAATATAGGGTCCAAAAATAATTTTCCCGGGATGCTGGCCCGGACCTCGTAGAGGGGGGCTACCCAACCCCCTCAAACCCCCTGGACAGGGGGCGTTGCCGCCCTCGTTGTGACCCTGTCGTTGCGCAATCGACGCAACGAAGGGGGGGCTCTGCCCCCCCTCTAACCCCCCGGTTCACTACGTGGGTTAGTCATGGAAAGAATATAACACAACCCAACACTCAAACTATTGATAGAAAAAAATTTAAATTTTACAGTTAATCTTATCTTAAATTTCTTTACAAATTTTGTTAAATTTATTTAGAATTCAGAAAAAAATAATAATTAAAATCCTTGTATAGTAAAAAAATTCCTATTGATTTTACTAGTAATATATTTACAATCTCTCTTCTTATTTAAATTCAATTGAAATTTAGAAGAAGAAAAAAATAAATAAAAAAGGCCAATACTTATCTTAAACCTGCAATTAGCATGTAACTCTTTCCATTGCTTCATTTATTAAGTTTTTTCATTTTAGGCATTTTAGATTTAATGAGATTATGTACTTACTATATGTAGGACATTTGACATGTGAAGTAGGAGGATCATTTAGTGAATTAGATTTGAACCATGTCATCCCAATCCGTTTAAAAATATATGGATATATGATTCATAGTGCATCCTTTGTAATATAACACACTTGTGCACTCTATGTAGTATAACACACTAATATATTATGACATTGTCATTTTCATCAAATTTGTTCATCGTTTCTCTCGGTGTAATATAATTCACCGATGCGCCTATGCCAAATATCATTACTAAGTAATTAGAGTGTGTTTATTGTTACAAAGCACACCATTATAATTTCAATTTATTTTAAACAATTAATTCAGTGACAATGCCAAACAATTAAATGTCGGGTGCATTTAATGGAATAAATGCACCAGTTACCAAAGCACTTTTTGGTTGAAAATTATTTGATTTATGTATAAAACATATAGTATATTTTTATTGAATGGTACGAGTTGTATATTGATAAGAAAAATGTCTACAAAGTTGTTAAGTAACAAAAATACTGATATAACATTGAAAAAATTGGTGAAAGTAAGTAATTTTTAAATTCTTTACAAAATTAATATTTTTGAACTCTATGCAAGTTTAATTAATATGTATTGGTTACTGTATGTCATGCAGAGCCACATAATGAAGAAGGCTAATCATATTATTTATAATCTAAGTGTAGAGGAGTGTAAAATATTGATAGGAAAATTGCATAATGATGAATCAAGTGAATGTAAAAATACTATTCAATGTGATTTTTTTTAATTTTCATTAATAATATACTTAAAAACATTAGTTAACATATTTCAAATAATCTATTAATTCATTTATATTTAATGTTCTACAAGTAGAAACAACGAAGGAAAATATCATTGTCATTCTAAGAAAATAAAAACTATAAAATATTTAAATGACAGTGAATTGGTCCTTAGCGCATTTGGAGGGGTGCCAGAGATTAATGAAAGGGGATATATTTTTACAAAACTATGAGGGGCCTACTGGAAATAACGTATAGACATATTCCCCACTTACAATGAAATAATCAATCCAATGATTCTAAGAAGAAAATTATTTATACACTACAAGAAGCATTTCCAAAGAAATGCTCAACGAAACATGCTAGACTTGAATTAGCAAAAACTTAAAACAACAAAAATGAATTATTCAAAAAGTGATGTTCATAATTAAAATGATTTTCTAGGATTATATGTATATATTACTACAAAACATTCATTTATTAATATCAATTTTGTTATATATTTATTTTTATATATCAATATAAAAATATTTTATTATGTTTTTGAGGAAGATTATGAAAATCCAAAATGATCAATGAGTTGATAAGTTAAACATGTAGGTAGGAATGCCCAAAAATGTGTACAATGAGATGGTCAAGGAAATGAACATAATTTCATCATAAAAGGAGCTATTTCAATAAAAATATGCTTCAAATGTATGTGATGATGATTGACTTTGTACATATAAAAAATTAAATTATCATTAAATATTAATTTTTAGGTATTTTCTTGCACAAAATAAAATAAAATGGAAATCATTCAAGACTTAAAATAAGACGACAAGGAAGAAAATGGTTGATATCAATGTTTGTGAGTAATTGTTAATATTTCCTTATAAGAACACAAGGTTTCATCTTTTGTATATTTTACATTGTTTTACAACGACCATCTTTCAACATATTCAAATAGGTGCTAACATGCAAAGAAGAGTCGTAAGAAGAATTGATTGACATCGGGTTAAATGTGAGATGTGAGTATATGTTTGCATACCAAAAATTAATTGTGGAATTTGTATGTATCTAAGTTGTTTTACTTCTACAAGTTTCTAATTAATAGAACAAAAAATTTCTTTATATTATATCTATTTATAATGTGGTTTAAAATGTGCAAGAGACAATGTATGTAACTAACCCGTAGAAGACTTGTTGCAACAAGGCATGAGATTGGGTTTTGAAGCCATGTACACAGTTTAGGAGTCACTTCTTGTTATGGTAAATTTCTATTCGATTTACATCGTCGTATATTATTTATTTCAACTTTCATTATTCTCAACATTATAGATACAGTCATTACACTTCATTTTTATGTTTGCATATGCAAGAAGATGAAGAAGACGAAAAAAATCAACCCAATCAACAAAACATTCCTCCAAATAACTTAAGTCATGAATGTATCTCAAGCACTAACAATAGTGCTAGTGAAGAATGATGATGTATTTGGATATCAATGCAACATATTGTATTTTGTGAAATAATTGTTTATGAAAATCAAAAATTTTGTTTAGTGTAATGTACATAGTGTCCCAATTGAAAGAGAAAGGCTTCCCAATAACAATATTTTTTTTATGACAATGAGCCCCTTATTGATATATAAGAATAATACTAACAAATTATTCCACTATGTTATCCAATGTTGTTGTGAAATGTTACACCATTGATTAAATATTATAATGAAGAGATGCAAAATATGATAATATAACAAATTAATATGAACATCATATACAAATTCAGTAATTAAATTTTAATTTATATGAATATTTTTATAAAACATATGTTGATTTTTTGATGAATAATTGATTTTAAAAATTACAATAATTGCACTCTCATAGGTTGCTATTTCAAAAAAAGAGAAAATGTCATACAAAAAACTAGTGCATCCATAACATACAAATGCATTGTTGCATTATGTTTTATAAAAACACCATGATGAAATCTATTTTGCATGACCAGTGTCTTTTCCAAAAATGACATCACTGGAGAATTTAGTTCTTTAAGCGCCAATATTGCTTGGAACTAACAACCTGATGCATTGTAATTCATGATGCACTAGTGCTGTCATAGAACTAAAACATTGGTCCTACAATATTTTATTTCCAGCCCCAGTGCATTATTAAAAATAACAAAACTGGTACTTTTATATCCATAACGGACCGATGGGTTTATACAAATAATACGCATCGACGTTATGAGTTTAAACAAAATCACAATGACTATAATTATTTTTTTTCATGCCCCAGGCTGTTTCTTAAAAGAACAACTTGGGCCATTTTTTATAGATAAGCATTGGGTAAATATACATTTTAGACACCAATGCTCTTTGCATTCAATGCCTCGGTACTTTTATTTATGTATGCAATCCAGTGGTTTTATATATTAAGCACATCAATGGTGCTTGTTCTATGAAGCATGCCACAAAATAGAAACATTCACTAAAACCTCTAGTCACACAATATTTTTCAGTTGCAATGAAGTTCTATTGTAATCTCTGCTAAAACATTTGTTAGCACAAACATATGTTTTAGCACTTTTTTTGAAATTTTTTGCAAATTTTATAACACTGAAAACCTCTGTTATAACCTCTGCTAGAAGGTATTTCCTTTGTAGTGTTATTTGGGATCATTCCACGAGGAAATAAGTTTGAAAATGAAAAAAATGTATACATCATGTCTTAGCACATCTGATCCAGGTGGATATTGGTGGTCACCCACCTATTCCACTTGGACCCCAAACATTGTATCTTTTAGTTTTTTGGTTTCATTAATTGTAGCACAATTTACTATTTTTGGCATTTTTCTGGTCGTGAACTTCCGGAGCCATTTTGAGGCCCTAAACAAAGTTTTTAGTGAAAATAGAGAGACTTAAAATGTATTGAAGAATATATGTAAATTTCATTTGGCCTCTTCCTTGAGATCTTCGAAAAAATGTATTATGATAACCAAATAGAGATCATATGCCAAAGTTACAACCCCAAGAAGTTGATGTACGAATTTACCAAAACCAGGCCCATTATTTTGGCACTTCATCTGCTAGGGTTAGGATTTTGGATGTTGAGGGTTTTCCATTGTTTCTCAATAATAAATAGACCTTTGAGCCTCATTGTAGTATAGTTCAAAGGCATGTAGCCACCACATCTCTTCTTAGAGATAAGTTATCATCAACAGAGCTAGTTTATTTCCATTCCGCTTGTAGGCATATTTCAATATTTTGATATTAATGAAATGAAGTTTTATTTCGGTTGCAATTCTATATTTATGGTTATATGTGTAATTTGTTGCGTTACGGTTTAAGTTTGGATCAATAATATCAAAGAGCTATGCTCCTTCTTTGTTTTTCCTTGCATGTCCCTAACGCGCTTAGGGTATAATGATTTAGTGCTCGATCTAGTTGAACCTTTGCAAGACTAACCTCGAAAACCCCAACAATCTCCAATTGTGGAAGAAAAGAAAGATGAGGGAGCAAGAGAATATTTCAAAATATTGCTCGAGGAAGCCCTCAAACAACAAAGGATCATGATGATGGATAAAGTTTCCTAGATCCTTCGACGACTACCCACAAGTGATGCATTTTCATCCAAAAGCTACTCTGGAGGTGCCACTCCTTTTAAAGAATAATTTAACTTCAATATCCCTATATTTGAGGGTTGGATAGATGCAAATGTTGTAGATAAATGGTTGAATTTATTAGAAGTATATTTTTTAGTTCATGACTTTTCCAATCAGGAAAATATTACTTTGACACTGCTCAAAGCTACCCCACACATCAAGGACTTGTGGGAAACCTACTATGAACAAAATGATGAGAGGGAATCCTCATTGTTTTCATTTGCACCCACTTGTGATTCTTTCCTAGATGCCATAAAGGAACAATATTAGCCTGTTGGGAGTTATGAAGATAAATACATAAAGTGGACCATGCCACGACAGAGAAGGGACCAAGACATGCTAGAGTTCACAAATGTTTTCCATACCCTCCACACAAAGTTGGGTATGAAGGATTCTGAGAAGCATCTGTTACTCAAGTATCGTGGATGTTTACAAAAGTACATCAAGGATGAGATGGAATTCCTGGACATTTCCTCTCTCGGCATGGGATACTGATATGCTGTCAAGATTGAACATAAGTTTAAACAGAAGAAGTGAGACTTTGGATCTATGAATCTCAAGGAAGGAAAAGGCTCCCCCAAACAATAGATAAAAGGCCAAAGCTAATTTGGGGTGACTTCAAACAACCCGTCGAAGCAACAAGAAAATAACAACACTGTGAAGACAAATAAGGACATGTGAAAATAATGTGAGTTCCATAAGAGGTCCACTCACAACACAAGTGAGTGTTGGGCCAAGCAGTCACTCGTGGCTAAGTGGAAGGATTCCAAATCAGATGAAAGTTTTTGACTCTGAGTTAGAACCCAACAAGGGGAATGACAAAGGGAAGTAGATCATTGATGCATAGCCTAGTGCCACCATGGCCAGCACCAAGATCTAGAAGAATGAGCCTGAAGATCTAGAGGAAGGGGAATGCCTCTTCCACTCACAAATGTGGGTGAAAGGTTCTACATTGTAGTTCACTATCGACAGCTAGAGCCAAAATATTCTCATTTCAGCATAGGCCATGAAGCAGCTGGTCATACCGATGTTAACACATCCGCAACCATACACCATCGAGTGGCTTCAACGAGGATGAGATCTCCTTGTCAACCAGCAGTGTCGCCCTCTCTATTACATCCACCACTTCACGTATCAGGTATTGTGTGATGTTTCTCCTCTTGAATTTTGTGATGTATTATTAGGACAACCATATTTGTGGAAGTTGGATGTTGTATATGAGTCTAGACCTTTCTCTGTGATTATTACTTTCGGTAATAAGTTGTACAAGTTACAGGAGGTAACCCCACCTACTTCCATCTCTTGGATGAGTACAAATAAATGCAGTAAAATGATTTACCTACCCAGGAAAATTGTTTTCCTTATGATTTTCCCTCAGGGTAAGAAGAAAATTGTCGCCACTAATTCTAGACAGGGCTCCTCCGCACAGTAGCAGAAGTTGGACAAGGTCATGGATGAGTGTAGAGATATGTTTTCCTCACCTACAGGGGTACCTCTACATTATCAAGTCAACCACTCCATTGATCTGACCCCAAGTGATCACTACCCAATGAACCGATCTATCGAGGCTCTCTTTTCAAGAGTGATGAGACCAAGAGGTAGATTCTGGAGTTGTTGCAGAAAGGGAACATTAGTCCAAGCTCATCATCCTATGGGAGCCCGATTATATTGGTACAAAAGAAGGACGCGACAAGGAGACTTTGTATTGACTATCGAGCGTTGAACAAGATCAATGTCCAAAATGGGTACCCAATCCTACTGATTGATGACCTTTTGGACCATATCGAAGGGGCCATATATTTCATCAAGATTGAATTGACATCCAGTTATCACCAGGTTCCTATCGAACCCTTTGATGTGTAGAAGACTGCTTTCAGATCGAAAGAGGGCCTTTTCGAATGGTTGGTCATGCCTTTCGGTTGATGAATGCCCCTGCAACCTTCATGAGATTGATGGACGACATCATGTGACCATTCACCAATGTATTCATGGTGGTGTATTTAGATGACATATTGATCTTCAGCCAGATTTGGGAAGAGAACCTTTACCATATTTGATAGGTCCTTCAAATCCTGAGACGATACAAGTTGTGTGCCAATTTTGGGAAATGCACTTTTGGCATGAACCAGGTTCAATGTTAGGGTACATCATTGATTAGAAGGTTGTGCATCTGGACCCATCCAAGTTACAAGCCACTCAGGATTAGCCAACCCCAACCACTCTAACAGAGCTTCGCAACTTTTTGGTTTTCCGAATTTCTACCAAAGTTTCCTGTTGTGCTTCTCTCATATCACTTGGCCTTTATGTCAAGTCACCAAGGGTGGAGCGAATGAAAATTATTTTTGTTCTTAAACCAAACAAAAGGATTTTTTTTGAGTTGAAGCAAACTAGCTAAACATCGCCATACGACTTTGATCAAAGACAAAAATGAAAACCTATTTGCATTTTAATTCAAATTTGTGCAAAGAAAGTTATGACATATTGTTCCATGAAAATAAGTCATTTTTAAGATATTTTGGACTACTCCTTTGCAACAAAAACTTTTTAATAGGAACTGGTCATCAACCTATAAGAAATATAACAAAATACAAAGAAGAAAAAAAATGGATGGATGCAAATAGACAATAGCATGCACAATCATATGGTTAGGAGATTTTTTGGATTCAAGAGTATTGATTGTAAAAAAAAAATTGAAACAATATGCCAATTAATGAAGAATGAGTATGATGTTCCCTACTTACAACACATAATTGCATAAACTTTCTGTAATGCAATGATGTATAATGATGCATAAGCTTCCTGCAATACAATGATGCATACACTTTCTGCAATGCAATGATGCATAATGATGGAAGTAGAATTAAGGGGCATTGCAGGGAAACCAGGAAATATAATCAGCTCTAACAGTATGAAAAACCTTCTAAAGAAATAACAATAAGGAATAATTGCACAATTATTTTAGCTAGAGGTTTCGACATCGAAATCGTTTATTTCTCGATATTTCCCAAAAGCCTTGGACAATCATTCCAAGGTATTTGATATTCCCAAAGGCCTGCCACCTATTCATGATCATGATCATGCTATTCATTTGATTCCAGGAAGTGTTCCTCCAAATATCAGTCCTTACAGATATCCATATGCCCAAAAGAGAGAAATTGAATGCATGGTTGCAGAAATGCTAGAGGATGGTATAATTCAACCTAGTCAAAGTTCTTTCTCTGCCCGATTAGTATTGGTGCACAAGAAGGATGGATCATGGCGCACGTGTCTGGATTATAGGGAGCTCAACAAGCTCACTATTAAAGATAAAATTCCCATTCTGGTTATTGTTGAATTTTTGTATGAATTGCATGGATCAATTTACTTCACCAAATTGGATATTTGTTTAGGATATCCTCAACTTATAATGAAGACCCAAGAAGTTCCGAAAACAACATTTAGAAAGCATGAGGGCCATTTTGAATTTTTAGTCATCCCTTTTGGCCTTACTAATGCACTTTCTACATTTCAAGGTTTGATGAATTCCATTTTCAAACCCTTCCTTAGAAAAAATGTGTTAGTATTTTTTATGATATACTAATCTACAACAAGTCTTGGAAGGATCATGTTGAACATGTTGACAAGGTGCAAAAACTATTGGAGGAGAAATAATTATATGTAAAAACCTCCAAACGTTTCTTTGGAGTACAAGAGGTGGAATATCTAGGTCATATTGTATCTCATGAAGGTGTTAAGGAAGACCCTAGAAAAATTAAAACCATTAAAGAATGGAAAATCCCCATGTCCATAAAGCATTTGTGAGGATTTCTTGGGTTGATAGGGTATCATCGCAAGTTTGTTAGGAATTATGGGAGAATAACAAATCCTCTAACAACATTATTGAAGGAAAATCCATTTTCTTAGACTCCAGAAGAAACGAAGGCCTTTGAACATCTCGAAGAGGAAATGTGCTAAGTACTAGTCTTAATTATGCCAGACTTCACAAAAACCTTTGTTGTTGAATGTGATGCCTCAAAAAATGGAATTGGTGTTGTTTTCATGCAAGAAGAAAGACTTGTTGCTTTTGAAAGTCATTCGATCAAAGGAAAGTATTTACACAAAGCTATTTATGAGAAGGAAATGTTGGAAATACTACATGCACTTAAGAAATGTAGACCTTACCTAGTGGGAATGCACTTCGAGGTAAAAACCAATCATGATAGTCTTACTTTTTAGAACAATGATTATTTTCATAAGAGAAGCAAAATTTGGTCACAAAGATGTTGGGTTATGACTTTGAAATCATCTACAAAAATGGGAAGCAAAATGTTGTTGCAAATACACTCACAAGAAAGGATGATGATGTGGAAGCATTTTTTTGCACCATTTCTATTATCCGACCAGATTGGATAAACAAAGCAAGTGGTGAATGGAAGAATGATGAATAATTATGGGTATGTATTCAAAAGTTACAACAGGATCCCAGTACATCTAATACATTTAGCTATAAAAATGATTTGTTATGGTACAAAGATCGCTTATACCCTTGTATGAATTCCCAACTCAAAAAAAAAGTATTCTTATGGAATTGAACACCTCTCCTTTAGGATGGCACTTAGGATTTTTTAAAAATGACCACAGGGTTAAGAAGGAATTTTTTTAGCATGGCCTTAAATCTGATATTCAAAAGTTTTTGGCAGAATGTTTGGTTTTCCAACAAAATAAAGTTGAAAAAATTAATACCCCATGTCTATTACAATGTTTATCCATTCGAAGTCAACATTGGGGGGATGTTTCAATGGATTTTATCGCAGGTTTACCCAAGTCTAAAGGAAACAGTGGCATAATGGTGGTAGTTGATAGAATTACCAAGTATGAACACTTTTGTAAATTATCTTATCCCTTTTAAATCCAGTATAGTTGTTGCATTTATGGGAACAATTCAAAAGCTACATGGAAACCCAAAGATTATTGTAATTGACAGAGATCCCATTTTCAATAGAGTTTTTTGGACATAATTATTTTCTTATCTGGGTACTCAGTTAGCTCCTAGATCATCTTCTCATCCTTAACATGATAGGTAAATTGAGATAGTGAACAAATATATGGAAGCATATCTTCATTGCTTTGTATCTGATAAACTAACACAATGGGTCAAATGGTTGGCTATTGGTGAATGGTGGTATAACACTTCCTTTCATACTGCAGCAAAAATGACCCCATTTGTGGCACTTTATGGATATCATCCACCATCCATCACATGATATTTAAGATGAAATTCTAAGGTTAAAGTAGTGGAAGATCACATCTAACATGAACAACAAGTTCTCCAACTCTTAAAGGATAACCTCACCTTGGCACATAATAGAATGAAACAATGGGCATATCAACATTGCATCAAAAGAAGTTTTAATGTAGGTGATTGGGTATTTATACGAATACAACCATACAAACAAATGTCCCTCAAGAAAGCTAAGAAGGATAATAAATTATCACCAAAGTATTGTGGTCTGTACTATGGCATACAAATTGGAGCTTCTTGTAACTTTCCCAATGCACCCAGTTTTCCATGTTTCATGATTAAAGAAAGTTATAGGTGAGAAGCTCCTACTTCAGACAATATTTCTATAACTTTACGAGGAAGTAAAAATCATATTGGAATCTGAAGCATTCGCAAAAACAAGAACTCGACAGATATGAAATCAATCAATTTTAGAGTATCTCATCAAGTGGAAGAACTTACCCACTGAAGATTCCACATGGATGGTTGAGAATTTTATATAGAAGCATCCATAACTACTCAACCATTGAGGACAAAACTTTTCTAAAGGAGAGGGACATGTTAGGTCCCTGTAATACTAGTGTATTCCCTTATTATTATTTTCATTGTAGCCCCTTATTGCTATTGTTGTGCCCATGTTGCCCCATAGTGTTATTATTGAGCCCCATAAAAGCACATTGTTCTTATTGTTGTGCACTTATATTATTATTGTTATGTTGACTCATATTATATTGTGACCCCTTAGACTCATATATAAGAAAGGATGTATTATCATTTGTATCATCCAAGAATTTTCATTTGTGTAATGTAAAGGAGTTTTCCCCTTCGAAGAGGCTGATTTTGAAGTCATTGATCTATCTTTTATTCTATTTTGTGAGATGGCTGAATAAAATTTCCTCGAAGAAATGATATAGTAGAGAGAAAAAGAAAGGATTCAAGAGCACTATGGAATATACAAAATGGATTTGAATACTCCCTATTCCACAATAACGCAATAGAAATTAGTCCTCATCAAGCTTGGGAAATTGTAGAAATATCATAGCAACGTAGCAATGAGGTCAAGAGTGAAAATATTTAGACAGTGAAGAACAAGTTTTAAACTTTCCAAATCAGAGGTATTAAGGAAATATATCAACGGTGGTTGAGAAAATTCTCAAAAGTCACTCAACTTCATTTGAAATGTATGTGAAATCCATAAAATAAAGTAAAAATCTGATAAAGTTTTCAATTCAAGAATTTATAGGATCAATGTTAAATCATGACTCAAGAATTAAAGGAATAAATGGTTCATTAGAAGATTCCTTTCAAGCTCAAGCCACAATTAGTATAGGAAGAGGTAGAGGTAATAGAATAAAAGGAAGAAGAGGAAGAGAAGATTTTAGCAACAAAAATAGGGAATCAAGTGAACCTGAGCAAGCATAGGATCAACCACATAATAAAAAATGATGAGGAAGAGGAAGCATGGAAAATTAAAATATACAATGTTATTACTACAAGAAATATGGCCATTTTGAATGTGAATATAGGATGAAATATTCATATTTGAACATGTTCCAAAAATCGATGAAGGTATAACATCTTCTTCTTTTATTATTCTTATTTTTCACCTCATGAAAATAGTAATGAATATCTCTGGTTACTAAACAATGTTTGTAGTAACAAATGACATGTATCAATGATCTTTATTCATCTTTTGAAGAAATAATTAGATCTTAGATTAATTTTGGTGGCGACCATCTTTTTAATGCCTTAGGAAAAAGTATTTTTATAGTTATAAACAAGCATAATGTAAATAAATACATCCATTATTTCTATTATGTACAATGTCTCAAGAACAATCTATTAGGTGTAGGACAAAATGAGTTAAAATGGTTTTGAATTCAAGTTTAAAGTTCCTCCCCACACAATTCTTGACAAGACACCAAATGAAACGATCATAGCAAGGATCCAAATGATCAAAAACAAGGTGTTTCCATTATTCATTAGAAATATCAAGAAATCATTTTCATATTCTTAGTTTCTAACAAATTGTGATGAAACATGGTTATGGAATCTTCTATATGTCCATTTAGATTTAATTGTTTTGATCTTTTGAAAAAAACTCTATGGTGCTAGGTCTAACTCTCATATATTTCGATCATAATGCATGTGAAATTTGATCATTCCCAAACACCAAAGAAACTATTTTTCAAATGTTGTTATCAATAGAGCTAAAATTTCAGTTGAGATAGAACACAGAGACCTTTGTGGTGTAATGCAAAGATAGTCAATAGGAGGAAACTTTTACTTTATGACCTTTATTAATGGTTCCAACAAAATTACATGGGTTTTATTCATAGAAATAAAATCTAATACATTTGAAAAAATCATGCAATTCAAACCCATTGCAGAGCATCAAAGTGGCAATAAAATTAAAGTATTAGAATTAGATTCTAGAAGGAGTATGATTTGAAAGCATTTGCAACATATTGTAGGGATCAAGGTATGAAAAGGGAATTTACAACAAGGTACACTCACCAAGAAAATGGAGTAGCAAAAAGGAAAAATTAGACCATGATGATAATAGGAAAAAACATGTTGAATGCAAAGAGTTTGCCAAATGATTATTGGGTAGAAGAAGTAGCATGCTTAGTTTATATTTCAAATATATATCTAACGAAAACAATCAACGATAGCTTTCCATTATAATATTGTAGTGGTATGAAGATAAGTGTATAATCGCATTTGAAAATCATTGTTTGTGTAGCCTACTCACATGTTGAAGAATATATGAGAAGGGAATTGGATGACATAAGTGAAAAATGCATATTTCTTGGTTATAGTGGAGAAAAACTGTAGAATCTTATCACCAAGAAAGAAATTAATTCAGAACATGTTAAATTCTTTGAAGAACAAACATGGAATGATCAATATAAGATATTAAATAGCAATCATGTTTCTCCACATGCATTTGAACAACATTAAGAAACAAAAGTGGAACAACTAAGACAAGTACTACCAAAACTACACACTCTACCTAAAGGGGAAAATCAAGAAGGATATTATCCACACAATCCATCTTAAAGTAGAGAATTTGAGCCCATTGTTTTATAGAAAATAAGAAATTTTAGAGAAAATTATGAACAATTAAATAATCAACATGTACATCTTTCCATATTGTTTTTCCAACCAACATATTTTGAAGAAGCAATTAAAAAAGGGGGGTTGAATATATGAATGAAAAAATTACAACAATAGAGAAGAATGACACATAGAGTCTTACATATCTAAAAGCAAGAGTAACAAACATTAGATTCAAATGCGTATGTAAGACCAAGTTTGTTGAAAATTGAAAAATTGAAAAATAAAGCTAGATTGGTAGTGAAAGGCTTCATGCAATAGTGTAGATTAGTTTATGAAGAAACCTTTTCTCCCATACAAAGTTCAGATATGGTTGGAAAAATAGTAGCAGAAAAATCACTAGTTAATTTACCAAATGGATGGGAAATAAATATTTTTGAATCATATCTTGAAGGAATATTTTTATGTAGAATAGCTTCCACGATATAAAGTCAAGGGTTAAGAGAAGTTAAAAAAGATATGGAAGCAAATCAACAAAGAAAACGTTAAGAAAATACTTTCTATGGTTTAAGGCATGCCTCGAGAGCATGGTACAACATAATTGATGTTGATATCCTCATTAAAGGATTCAAACACAACATTGATGAACTTATTCTCTATATAAAAATATATTTGCAAGGTAATACTTTGATTAGTTCTATTTATGTTGATGATATGTTTTACAAAGGAAATATTAATCCTAAAGATTTTTAAATATCTATAGCACTTTTAAGAAATCATGTGTTTTATCACAAAAGTAAACACATTAACACCAATTTTCACTTCATCCAAGAGGTAGTCAAGAATGTCGAAGTCAGTCTTTAGTTTTTCAATTCAAACACAATAGTTTGGAATTGTATGTGCTAAAAAATGTAAGGAAGATGAATTCAAAAATAAGGGCAGTTGTTGAATGTAGTTGTTGACTACATCTTCCAATTCTTAGGTAGCTAGTCAATAGTTTTGATAGTGTGGTTCATCAATGCACATGTACTGTTTTGGAATAGTGGGTTAGACAATTTTAAACAAGTTGTTAGAGAGTTAAAAAAAGTAGTTTTATATATTCTCTATGTAATCAATTATTGGTGTGGTGTGGAAAAGTGTATCTTAATTTGAGGAGAGCTCTCATTCTTCATAAGTTTTGTGTTTTACTACTTCTTTCACTCTTGCTCTCAAATTCTTATAAAAGTGACCACATATCTCATATTCCACATAAATATGATGCGTTATGTTTTGAGTATAAATATACTCTTACCATAATTAATGTAACCACACTCTTATGACATCCTCAAACTACCTAAAGATATATGAATGAAAAGAGAATATGAAGGATAACATTGTCACACAAGAAGGTTCGAACCGCTAAAAAATGTGAACAGTATACTAAATAAAATATTCATCATGTTTCAACCCAATTAGGTGAGTGACCCTGTAGGTGTTTCAAATAAGATTGAGAAGTGGATGATAAGGTTTATTGTTTCTTGCCATTGGCATCATTTTTAATGTGTATGGATAATGTTATATACTTCCTCTTTAATTATTCCTCATTACATTAAATAAATATACAAGATTAGAAATGCTAATTGAAATTAACCATTAAAAAACAATGTTTTCCATTGTAAACTTTTATCGATTAAGTTTGTTTTGTTAATAGTAAGATAAAATAACAAATTATCTTTCACCTTTATTTGTCCATCCTAACATTATACTAAACAATAAAAGAAATAATGATTCATAAAATTTGTTCATGAGAATATTCTTTTTTTAATATTCAGAGTATATAACCAAATATATTCACCATTTTCTTCATGTACTATCAATGGTAAAAAAAAAAGGTGGACATTGATATAACTCATTCATATACTTTAGCCCCAAGGGTTAGCTCAATTGGTCGAGTCCCCGTTGTTAAGTGCCTCACTAATCGGGACGTCACATGATCAATACTCCTCAACACCCTTGGATTTAGGCCCTGCTAGTCTGTCCGAGGGGCTTAAATCCCTTCGAGGTTGATCAACCTCGATTTTCCATGGACTTAGTAGCCACCCAATGTCCGTGAACTACCCAAAAAAAAACAACAACAAAATCTCATTCATATACTTTTATTTACACATGATGGTTTGATTAACTATTATATATATATATTATATATGATAATTTTTTTTATTTTTTTGGCTTGATCCTATGGGATTTGAATTTTAAACCTTATTATTTAAGTATTACTTCATAATTTTGTGAATTTGTAATTTAGCTAATATATATATATATTATATATATATATATATATATATATTCATTTTTTTCGCTAAAATCAATTTAAAAAATAAAATAAATGCTTCAACATAATCATAAACATAAATATACACAAATGTCAAATGTAATCATTTGTTGAATGTGGAATTGAGTTCCACATTCAATACTTACCTTTTCTACTCACCTTTGATAGAGAAGTGAACAAATACATGGAATAACATGTTATATCAGTATACTTATTATTTTTCATATATATATCATATTTTATCTATCAAAAATCTATGATGGTTGAATGGAAAGTATCTAAAATGTACCTCTACTTCAAATTTGAATAAAGTTATTAAGAAATGAGTCAAAATATGATTTTGACAATAAATTTCTTTTTCTCTATTTTGAAAATACTTTATTATTTTGAGTAACATTCTATTATGTTTGCTTAAAAAACATTTAAACCATAAAATTTGTGATACTTAATTTTTTATGTATAAATGATTCCAAACCATGTGTCTTGAATTACACCCTAAACTTTTAAATCAAATGTTAATGCTTAGAATACAAATTTTAAATATGTATAACCCATTTTTTAAAATTGGCCTAATGTGAACATTATGTTTACAAGAAGATGATTTTGTTTTACAAATATGTTTTTGATTTTGTAAATAAATTTCCATTGAATAATCCTTTATGTAGAAGTGTTGGTCTAGTTTAGATGGTATCTATAGATTTTATAGAACAAAGTAATAATATAAAGTTTAAATTATATTTGTTATTAGTGTACGTAAGACACGAACATGGGCACAATATATAGAAATGAGAAAAGGATTGGTTGTAAAGAAATATAATGGTTTAGGTAGATGAGGATGTTTATATAAGTTTATAATTAATAACCATTGGTTGCATAACAATATAAAATTAATATCTATGTTAAATAGAATATAGGGAATAAACAAAAAAAAATAAAGTAGTTTTTAACAATTAGGCTTGCTAAGATAACCATGTAGAAACTCTCATGACTAGAGGAAAATAGAAAAACCTATCAATAAAAACTCTCTAAAATAGATAAATATGTTTATGCTAAAAATTGGCATTGGGGATCAAATTGAAAATATCACAATGATGCATTGAATTGTAAATGTGTGAGCCTTATAGATATTCAAAGCCTAAATTAGGAAGTACGACCAAGACTTTGATAAGGAGAGCCAAAAAATACTAATGAGCTTGACTGAACTCAAAATTAGAAAAGGTTTGACTGAAGAGGCATAAGAACCAAAAATAATGAAAATCACTAAATTAATGTGTTAAAGGTTAGTGAGGAAAACAAAATCTTTGAATAAATTCAACAAAATGAGAAATGAGACCTATAGATGTTATAAATTCCAAGTAGGAAGTACAAACAAAAATATGAAGAGGATCAGGTAACTTGAAACTATCGACATGATGAATGATCGATGTATAAGTCTAGACAACTAATTTTGAACTTCTCAAGAAAATTGGTTGATCCACTAAAACTAATCAATACTTAGAAAACCCTGATGAAATCATATACAATCTACAAACGGTTCATAAAATTAGTGTTAACATGTACACTAATCCATCTTATTGTACTGTGTGGATCACTAATTACTACAACCTTTGAGTTAAAATAGGAATTGATGGTCCATACAAAGATCATTCTTAAAATACTTGACCTCAAATAGAATGATTAATCATAAAGAGTCACTTAAGTAATAATTGCACAACATCTCCCTAAATATAAACTCGGTGGATGTTGATAATGAAAATGGATATGATAGATAATGGTAAAATTATGGAGTTACTAAGTGAAGTTAATGATAATGTTAAACAATGATGCAGAAAAAATTATAAATTGGCCAACTACAAATCCTACCATATGAATTTGGACGAGGTAAACAATGGATGATTCTCTAAGAATATTTTCATAATTTTCCTAAAATACAATACCTAAGATACAAACAAGAAATATAAAAAATAAATACAATCATGGACAACAATCCTTAATATGAAGCCTCATACAATCATGGAAAACAATCCTTAATATGAAGCCTCATACATAATGGTGTGATAGATACCATTAGAAAAGTGACATATCATTTTTCTTAGTTATGCAACCTATGACAAAAAAATATAAAGGAATAAAAACAACACCATTGAAATAAAATTGAATGCTCACCTAAAAAAAGACGAGTTAGGAAAGCTTCATTGAAAAAATTCACCATCCACTCTAGACCATGGAGCATGAAAAAAATTAAAAGAAGGCTCCCAAAAATAACATGAAGATGGATCACCCGTGAAAAAGGTTTTCAATGTAGGAAATCCATCATTATTGATATAATACTACACATATTTAGTATTAGAATACTGTCTAGGTTTTCATCTAATTCATGGTCCACTCCAAACCATGGAGCACGAAAAAAAGAAAATAAGGCTTCTAAAAATAACGTGAAGATATATTACCATGACCAAGGTTTTAAATTTAGGAAATCCATATTTACTGGTAGATTACTACACATATTTAGTGATAGCATACTACAACATGAAAATTAGGTTATAGGAAGTGGCTTTAATCTTTCTCTATGCTCTTAGGTGCTAATGTTCAAATCACATGAAAATTACAACCTCTCTTAAAAAAGTCATATCATGCATGGACTCTGGTTGTTACTCACAACAATGCAAGCCTAGTTTCCCACTCAGTGGTGGTCATCTAAACACAAATAAAAACCTCCTCGCATTCACCAAATTTATTGAAGCACCTCTTAGCTTCACCACCTTCAAAAGTATACAAATAATTCTTATTAGACAAAACTCTAATGTAGGAAAACTAATACTTCAGACAAACTCAAAATAGAATATAATGTCACAATTAAACCATGAAACCTTGAATAGAAATCACTCAATCAACAATCCAAATAAATAAATGACGTGCAATTCTCAAGTCTAGGGGTGAAAGTTTCAACAAAAATGAGTCTTGAATGGGAAGAAATGTTGACCTCATTGTTGATGACAAAATCACAACAATTGAGATTTTGGGTTTTAAGAACTTGATTTCCCATGCCATTTTTATATGTTATATATATTTTAATATAAGTAGATACTTATTACTATTATATATAGTAATAAAAATAAGTGTGATACTTGGAAGGGTTTTAGGGTCCCGTACAAGTTGAGGACTCCATCCTCATGGAGTAGATTTAGATGGTTTAAGGAAATAATTATAACAAGTGTAAAAATTCATAGTTGACCAATTTTAAAGTATAACTGAGATATTGAGAGTAGAAAAAAATTATCTGAAAGAAATTTTACAGATCCCATTAAGTATTCAAAATGTAATGGACCACATTTGGCTAGGAATTTCCCTTTTATATAGAGACAAGGCAACTGTAAATAATGTTAAGGGAGTAACCGAAAGATAGGACATTGGAAGGAGCATCGAAAGGATTAATGTTGCATTACACAATTGAAAACTAGATCACCAACCATCTATGGTGGAAATGGAAAGTAAACTTTTAACTAAAAATATTTCTATTTTATTACAGCTACGATCTACATTAACTTACATTTGAGCTATGCTAGAATAGGACTGTAAGCTATGGAAAACATTAACAAAAAATATTGGTTGGTACAACTAGCCACAAGGGCAAGGAGGAAATTTATTGATTTAGTACCAAAATACTCCATAGTTATGTGTAATACTAAGACTAAAGCTACTTTAAATGTTCTTCCTTTGAATCTTATGATATTATTATTGGGATGGACTAGCTAGAATAACATAAATACGTCATAACTTTCTTAGAGAGGGCTTTCAGTCGTGAAGCTGATGAAAGAAGGGCTAGAGTAGTTAAAGCTATTCCAATACTAGTGACTATTAGACAGATAATAGAAGTGATATTAAATAATTCTATAAGAAAAGTGTGTCAAATATATGCAATATAACCTCTAAATTTGTTGACTGAAAAATAGAAAACAAATTTGGAGGACTATGGATTTCTAAAAAAATATTAGGATGTCTCTCCTGAAGAAATTATGGGACTACCTCCAAAGGGACACATAGCTTTTACCATATATTTAATGCCTCAAGTAGTGACATGTTCTAAATTACCTTATAGAATGAGCATCCTAGAGTTAAGAAAGCTAGAAATACAACTTCAAGAAATGTTGGAAAAGAGGTATATTCGACCTATTGTGTCATCGTGGGGAGCAATAATTTTCTTTGTTAAAAAGAAACATGGTACATACAGACTTGCATTGAATATTTCCAACTTAAAAAATATGACAAATAAAAATAAGTACCCTTTGTTCAGAATAGATGACTTATTTGATCAGGTGAAAGTTGCAAAGTTATTTTCTAGAATTGACGTTAGATCAAGATACCATCACATCAATGTTAAGGATTAATATTTCCATAAGATAAATTTTAGGACAAGGTATGAACACTATGATTTTTTGGTGTTACCATATGGACTTACTAATGCTCCTTCCACTATCATGTGCATAATGAACAACATATTTAGTAAGAACATAAAAAAGTATTATAATCTTATTAGGTATTACATAAAGTTAGGGAGCATTAGTTATATGTTATGGTTAGGAAGTGCATCTTTTATCATGTAACACACACCCTGCTAGCCCTAGCACCTTGTAAGGGTAGAAATAGGTGGTTACTAAAATGACCGGACCTTCAAATTTAGTGTTATGGAGATGTGGTCTAAAAATTTCAACCTTCTTAAAAATGGAAATATCATTGTGTTCATCTCATTGAGACCTTTCCAACAATATAAATTTAATTTTTATTTGACATATGAATCAAAATATAAGATTCTTCAAATATTTGGCCTATTAATTTCAACCAAGTCAATTTAGCCAGCCACGTGGGCATCCAAGTCATAGTCCACACATCAGTTTCCAACTTGTTCATGGTAATAATATAATAGAGATGGGCACCCAAAATTTATGTCTTTGCATGCATGTGTGTACACACACAAATATACATAACTATATTGCAGTCCTCCACTTATATATATATATAACTAGCCATGCTTGAGGTTGTTAACAGAGGATGCAATGTGGGTTTTCTTTACAGATAAGTTTTATTTTGAAGGAGCAAGTATGAAAGATATTGAGGAAGAGACAAGGGCAGCATTTTTTTCCATTGGAAGATTCTATAGCATTGTGATGATGATGATGATGATTCCCTGTACAACTTGGACAATTCTTCATTCTACCTATGTCATAGAACCTTGTAAAAAAACACTTCCCCAAACTTAAAATCGTAAACCATCAAAACTATGCGAAAATTCATTATTTATGGCATTTCTGATTAGAGTACCAATCCAGCTATGTGAAATCTCATGTACCACAACCTACCCACCAACCAAATCCCCTGGACAACAGTGGTGGGTTAAGAAGACGGCACTAATGACGTTTCTCCTCCTGCATCATTATCTCTTATGTGTTCACAAATTTTCATTCGGCAGCATCCAAAATCAGACAAGGTACAAAATAGATTATCCTTTGTGTTTGTAAATTTGAATTCTACGACTTCTAGAATAGGACAAGGTCCATAATAGATCCCAATCCAGAGACAAAACTCTTTATAAACAATATTCCCCAATACAAATGCAAACATATATGAAGACATTTTTGCCAACTCTGGGAAAGACCTATGCTACAACCTGACCATTAATTTTTTTCCTGTCGTGGAAACCTTGCACTCATGGGGTGGATCAGGAGACTCCCATATGCAAACATAAATAGATATTATAGGGTTCGATCTTGCAACGAGACAACCAACTGCAACGAGAACAAAGGTTAAGGGATTGCTCGGATGTGTACTGACATGTGTTGAGGTGCTACGTGCCATGTTTTCATTGGAAAGAGAAGGACAAAAATAATCGCTTTTGCTTGGATGAATCTTCCCAGCCAAACCCATAGAGGAATGCCTATCAGTGTAATAAACATAATTTGGTATCAAATTTACAAAAATATATAGTTAAAAGTTTAAAATGATCTATATATACATTATATAAAGAAATTGATAAAAAAATATCTTTTGAAAGTTAAAGCATTTTAAGGAGTTTGGCTATTTTATGGAAAATAAAATTTTGAACAATTTTATACATTGAAAAATGCAATATAAAATATGAAAAATTACAAGTGGTCTCTATATATATAGACAGGATTGAATTTATAGAGGTGCAAATATTTTGTTCAATTTTTTCATTCTGAAAAAAGTTTTCACTCAAGAAATATGATAGCTCCCATTCTCATTATATTTTGTTGTTCAAATGGATTTATAATGGTCATAACACAATATTAGAAGATTATTTAATTAGTTTTAATTCCAAATACTCGATTTTCATATTAAATTATGTATGTTTCCTTGCATAGAGCAAATACTTTCTTTAAAATATCACATTAATCTTTAATATGTGCAGGGTGTCAAAATGTTTTTCAAATTTGACTCAACACAACGAGTGGTCACCGTTTATAAGGAGGCTCATCGTTCGCTAAGGAAAATTATGACTCCTCACAAGTGGCATGAAGAATTAATACAAGAAAAGCATGGTGAGTGAGCCCATGAACCAATTTTCTCTGTGGTTTATCGAAATATCAAGTGGTAATGCCGAGGGATGCCACCCATGGCTAACCCTGAAATTGTTAATTTGGCACTAAATCCTCACTAGTGTTAAAGTTATTTTCATCTTTTTAGAATGTTTAGCGAAGATAAAAATGTCATGAACTATGATCTCCTAAGTAAAATCGTTAATTCATATATTATTTTCCATAGCGCCAAATAATTTGATGTGGACAAATTACCTTGTCACCCTAAGTGCTCATGATGAAATTATTTTAAATTTATAATATATTTACTTTATTGTTATTTTATTTTCAAAATCTTAATTTAAAAATAATATTTCTTCATCCATATTAATTCACTATACAATACATTATAGCATATTATAATTAATATAATGAAATATTATATATTATTAAAAAGTAATAGGTCATAAAATTGTCTACCATTTACATTTTTTTTCAATTAGGGTTAAGGAATACAAACAAAAAATAATAAATACTTACATTTTTACATTATTTTTTTATTTTATATATATAACATCATTTTTTATAAATATTAAAGAATTGATATAATGATAAATGTTAATGAATTTTAAAAGAATGGCTATAATTGTAAATGTTAATTAAATTGGTTTAAAAGAAATAATGATTTTGGTTGTTTAATTTCCAAAATTGTTAATTCTAATTGTAACGAACCTCTTGAGCCAATTTAGGAATTTACCCTCTAGGACCCATAAACTTAAAATTTGGGTTCACTCATAGTTAAAGCTTTACCCTTCGTTGTAGATCTTGTGTTCTAAAATTACCTCAGTCATATTACTATTAGGCCATAGTACAAATTTCTTCTTAATTGTTTTACTGGATCTATAATATGGAACCTTAGATTCATTAGCATGTCTATTGTATATCATCCACCATTAAAACTAATCATGGCATGCGTCCTATCAAACCATTGGGTTAATCCCCACACGAATTAATGGATATTAATTCAAGTTTACTGTAATTAGTATGGTTGTGTATCATGATCATTGTCCTCTACACATAATCATTATGTTGCTAACCAACCCTTCATTCACATGCATAACTAGTTAGACTATCCTAAAAGGAGGAAGTCTTAGACATGCAAACACAGATAATTTGAACCATTGGCCATACACTGAGGAGCATTATGCACTAATTCCACAATTGTTCTGCATGCATAAGTATTTAATTTATCACATAGCATTATAGGCAGACTATATTTCTTATTTAAATGTAAGATGTATATTTCATAGCTATCTCACATATTCATATATTTTCTCCTCTTAAACACCATTAGTGTTTACAACCACGTATTATGCTTCCACTATGAACTCTTATAAAAGGAATCACAAGTATAATACATTATCATAAAAATCATTAACACGGATAATCTATTTACATATAGTTGGCACATGCAACTTTTATCATGAGTTAGATAGCTCATGGGTACAAGTATTGTCACCCACTTTATACACTTCTACTACTAACTTCACACTAGAATGCAACATGCATAATGAAAAACCATTATCTCCATAGTAAAGGTAACCCTGAGATTAATGATTTAACAATTGCGAATTAAGGATTTAGATAGAACATATTTCATGCAAGTGACTCAGATCAGAATGAAGGAAAACACCAGTAATCTAATCATAAGAGTTTCACTAAATTCATTCATTCTTGGCGAGGAAACATAAATCTTTTCATAGACAAATAGAACTATAACAGAGAGAGAGAGAGCAAGAATCTTCATACAAACATCCCACGCATCTGTCACCAACTAAAACCTCAGTTGGAGGGAGGAGCACCACCACCCAACCATGAATCACCTATGATTACCCCCAAGCTGAAGACCTTGCCAAGGATCAACTGTTCTCAATTGATCCATGCACTGGGTATTTAATACTCTCTTTCATGATTTAGTTACCATTATCAAAGTCCCACTTTATGGAGTCTTTCATTTGCCTAGGTCTTTTATGGAAATTCTCATCTTTATCTCCCACAACGCTTTTCCACATAAAAACTTACATTTATGTCTTGCAAAGCATTTATGTAACGTGGATATCTATCTCCCATCCATTCGGTGGATCTCCAATTCATCCAAGGTTATCTAGAATCACATCTAGAATCTTTATAATGAAAGATTCATCTTTATCCCATTCCTCATGGAATTTGTCAAGTATCTCCTCTCTCTTTGTGATCCATCCTCTAGGTGATTTATTTTATTAATTTATTTAATAACATATTTTCTTTTCATATTGCATATCACCTAGATTTAACTTATCTTAGGTTTACAATAATTTAGTACACAAGGGATGGGTGTTTCGTACTCCCCCCTTTAAATTTTACACAATTCTTGGTGTCTCACTGCGTCATGTTCTCTTTCATAGGTAGTTGGTTTTTGAATCAATAGCTCTCATGTCTCTGCCATCTGATGCAATTTTCTCGATGTACATCGGTCACAAGGAGTGGTCACAACACCTCTCCTTCCATAGCTACATCGGTCTCAAGGAGTGATCTTATTTCATAGCTACCTATTGTTAGCGTACTATAGGGATAGGATTCATAATTTTGTATTGGCTAAGTTTCTGCTTTGTAATATTGTACATACCTTTGCTTTCTGCAAATTTTTCCCATATTAAAAATTTAAAAAAATGTAAAGAGGGTATGTCCTAAAAGAAATATCAAAGGACAAAAAGAATAAGGAAAGATAAAAAAATGGAAAAATATGAACCCAAAAAACAAAATGAGATCATGAAAGTGTGCAAGTCTGAATTCCACTACTATTTTACTGCGTTATTATCTTAAATAATGGTTGTGTGCCTCTTTTCATACATGCGACAACCCATGGTAGTCAAACTATTTAATCTTGGTTATTTCATGCTTTCAATTTTATGTTTATAGTTAGAGAATAAAATCTGACCAAATAGCTTAATCTTGGAAGATCATTAGATAGCTAGAGAAAATAAAAGGAGCTCATCAGTTTAATCTAAGCCCTTCGATGACATAAGGTTAGAATTAGATAGTTTAATTTTCAGCCAAATAAAGCGAAGAAAAAACGGTACGGTATGTAATGGGTAAGTAGAAGAAAGGTTGCTGAAGTATAAAGTTGATTGGATAAAAGCGCATTTATCATGCTTAACTATATGTTTCAATGTGAATGAGAATTTCAAAAGGAAAAAATAAATGGTTTACAAGTTCATTTAATTAACTCCCCTTCATTCTTTTCACCCCTTTACTTACTAATTTCTCCATCCACAAGTAAGTTCTAGTACTTAAATCCTTCACGTCATAAAGGCTCAAATCATTTCTCTATCTTTTGGTGGGACTGGACCCTCGGCTTAGTGACTTATGGCCATGAAGTGTTAGAATTCCCTTCATAACATTCATTTCCCTTCATTACCCTAATAAAATCACTTTTCCTAAGCATAAACTTCAATTTGCCTAGGAAAAGTAAATAACCCCACGTTAAATCCAATTTCACTCAAAAAACCCACAAAAGTGCTTTATCCTAAGTGTAAATGTATGTGAAGAAAGTGCATCAAATATGACATTATGCTTAGTGGTATGTTCACTCTGCACATTCATTTCATACTAATTTTTAACTTAATTATATAATTCTCGATATACTTTTTCCCATATATTAAATGAATCCCCTATATAAATACCCAATGCTTAGCTTTAATATAAACCATATCTTGTCCCATATTCCTAACAAAACCCACTTAATACACCATTTCACGGTAAAGCTAAACTAATCCCATCATCACGCCCCGCCCCGATCATTTAATCCCAAGATTAAATCCTATTTAGTCCCAAACCGCCAAGGATTAAAACCCTGGGCCCGCACTAAACCTGTGTTCATATCAGCCACGCACATACCTCACCTGAATGCCATCCGATAATCATCGCCCTCATCTGAGGTCCATAGCCATATCGGGTTCACCCGATGACTGATCGTTACCTGCCCAATAAGGTGGTTTTCCCTGGCCCCCCAACTGCTACCTGTGAAGTGCTAGCATAGATCAAGTGACCCCTCCTAAATACCACCTCCTCCACAAAAGTGGTGTGATGGCTTGGGAAACCACCTCCCCAATCAACCTGAAAAACTGCACACCTGTTTACTTGTAAAATTACCTGCGAAAAAGTGACCATCGCTCAATAAAGAGGCTGAGAAGCCCTATTTTTCCTTTTTCGCTCATTTTATTTGTGAACCTCTGCGAACCATTGTGACACTTGCATACGTTGAATGCATCAATTGTCCTTAAATTCAACTCTTGAAGAAGTTGCAGAGACGCCAATCAAGCTCTCAAATATGTACTAGAGCGATTCAATCTTCTGCAATTTCCATGAACTCTAAATTTGAAGGTGATTCACCCAATTCTAGGTATTTGAAGAAGATCTACTAGACAACCCTTTCAATTTGAAAATGTTCAGTCTATAAAGTGTTTTAATTAAGTAAAATTAATTGAACTTACTTTAAATTTAAAATTTTGTGCCCAAACCCTTGTGAAAACTTCAAGTTTCCTTCAAAACCTCTTAATAAACCTATAGTGACCAATTCGAATCGACAAGAACTAAATTATGGCTACCCTGGTCGCCATGGATGTCAGACCTATCACAACTTCCCATTTGGAACTTGACCACCTCCCCCTGCCAGACATCGATTTCAAATTAGAGACACAAGTTCATATGAAGTCCTTCTCAAAATTCATTGTTTGGGTAAAGACAGATATCTGAACCATTCTAGTGACATTGGCCATTGGGACTCCAATTGCCAAAATACCAGTTTCCCAAAGTACATTTTTTCTTGAAATTATCTGTATGTGCCATGCTTATTACATTCCCAGCCAGAGAGCTATAATGTCCCCTCACCAAAAGGTTTTGTTCACAATTGCAACTAAATCAATTAATGAGATGTTGCAAGTCCAACCAGGTCCCCACTCTCCATTGGTGATTTGTTTGATCTGTACAACAAGTTGAGTCCCTCAAGACTAGCCCAAATATTCCAAAATTTCATTGTAGAAGAGAAGCACATTCCTAGAGATGCCCCTCCATATGTCTCTACCATTTTCTCTGAAAGGGGCAAGCATATTGTAACTATGATATAATGTATTTTGGGTTGTACCACTGATCAATTTGTTGATTAGATCGTGATACCATTCATGTCTATTTCCACCCTAGGAAAGCCTCATGCTACTTCGTACAATTATGCCCAGTTCATAACTGAAAGGATGCATAACTAGTTTACTAGAATGCACAATGACAGATCTGTACTATATTCAAGTACCCATCTATACTATACAATATGTGTTTGTATTATCAATCAGACAGAATTCCATTCACCCTCCAAAAGCTTTATACTAGAGGCCATCCCATGTCTGTCATATTTTGGAAACCATTATTCCACAAGTATTCAACGTCGTACACCTATACAGACTTCATTGACTCTTTTGTCCATCCAATCATGAAAATGCTGACAGGAAGTCCTCCACCCAGAATAAGTCAAGAAATCAAAAGATTCCTCCAACTTTGCAAGCAAAGTAAGGTGGGAGATTGGTACCTTTACCAAAATGACTATGAGATAAGAATCTATGGTTTCTAGCTTGCCCCACACAAACTGCCCAAATACCTCCCTATGAGGTTATTTTCTCTAGAGTATTATAAACAAATAATGAACTGTGATGAGGTCAATTTTATCTCAACAAAGAAAAGATCTCAGTTCAAAGTCAAAAATCAGTTAGGCCCTTTTACTTTCAATTGTAGAGAAGTAGGGTAGGAAGCAAATCAGATCCTGCAACAAATTAAGTTCCAAAACAGTTTCATATGGAGATATTACCCTCACAATTTTATGACAAAACTTAGACAAAAGGTCAAATTGGAGCCTTACATTCATCACCCCATACCAGAGATAGAAAAATTTGCCAATCAATCTGAGTGGTTGGAGAACACTCTCATAGATAGGGATAGTACAAAGGTAGATGTTGAAAATACCCTGTGTGATTTAGAAAGACCGCTTGATGAAAGATGATTCTTGCAGATACCACAACAAGAAGGAACCATGAGTACCCCTACAGTTTTGCAGACTCCTCACAATAAGGAAAAGAATCCAAAGAGGAGTAGAGAAGGAACCTCCAATTCAGGTATGGACACACCCAATATGCAGTATGAAGCCATCTAGAGAAAAATTCCAAGGCTCAATCATGTTTTAGAATAGGAAGACATAGAAGGCTCAATAGAAATAACTAGTACTAAGTTAGATATCAGCAAGGGAAAAACTCCATCTAGAGAAATGTAGGAGCCATCTGCATGAGAGACCCAAATGTTATAAAGGCAGCTCAGTGTATAAATCTCCTCATTAAGTAGGCTTGTTGATAAAGATAAGGACATAAAGGACAAGATTAAAGAAATCAAAATGAGAAATGAGAAACTGAAGGCATAGTCTTATGCACAATATCTCAATATTACACCTACTAATCAAACCATGTTGATGTGAACTTTTGACATCAAGGAATGAAAAATGCAAATTTCCTTCATAAAGCCAACTCTTCAACAACCAAGGACATCAACATATTTCAAGAAGATTGATTTAGAGGTATTGGCAAGGGATATTCATCCCATTGACCAAACTGAATTTCACAAATAGGCTAGAGAAATGATTTACTCCACCCTTACTGGAAAAGCCATAGCTGCCCATCAATTGCAGAATTCATTGAATAATATCTTAGCCTAGTATCAATTGGAAAAGGCTTCATCATAGGCCAAAGACACCATAATCAAGTAATTGGAAGGCTTAGTGATTGAATTCGTACATGATCCCAAAGACATCAAAGCCATTGAACAACCGATCAAGAAAAATAATGATGACATTGCAACACTAAAAAATTAATTGAAAATACCTCAACCTCAACATCCCTAGACATGGGAAGTTTTGGAAAATCAAACTAGGCATGAAGAGTTGATGGACTTAGTCCTCAAACTAAATGATCAGTTGGGAAATATAGAGAATGAACTGGACATCCTAATCCAATTAAAGCAAACTAATATTGCTTGTACATCAGTGAATGTCATCCAATTAGTATCAAGGGTTGTTCCTTCTACATTGACAGCCTCATTGGCTCCCACAGCTCCTATGGAAACAACACAACTAGTTTCCATAGAGTCTACATCAGCAACAGGTACATCAGGTGAAGAAGCAGCAAAGTTGGTTAATGCTATGGAAGAAATGTCCATACAAGCAACAGAGATGAGTAAGCTAAAATAAAAGATGACAATCCTGGAAACTGATTACAAGCTTGTCAAAATCATGCACAAAGAAGAAGTACAAAAAGTTGCCAAGATGAGTGAGAGATTAAAGGCCATGGAGAAGGACCTAACACTAAAAGAACCCCTTGGTCAGGCCAAGGAACAATTATGGGCCAACATCATTGACTCTATCAATGATATTTGGCCATCTATTCAAGTGACTTTTGAACAGATACATTTAATAAAGATGGTTATAGAGGCCATCCAAAGATTAAAAGAAGAATTAGGAAAAATGCCCAAAGATGCTACCAGAATTATCTAGTTCCTTAACAATAAGAATAAGTATGAGCTTCGGGAATTCGAAATAGAGGAAAATTTTGGAGGTGAGAAAGGTCCTCTGCAAGAGAAACTTAATGCTAAACTTGGAAGACAAGTGTCACAATATGCAGGTAGTCATTGACAGATTTATGTCTAAGTTTCAAATTTTGAGAGAGAAAGGTTTACTGATTCCCTTAGTAATAAATGACAAGCTCATGACACAGTAGGATTACAAATGAAAAATTAGAGAGCTAGCAAAACAATAGGTCAATGCATCACAGTCAAGGCGTTGGCAATATGAAAAGTACTCTACCACATATTTGAAAACTTGTTTTACCTCCATCACGAGGCAAAACACTTGTTTATCAATAAACTTACTTTTCCCAAGTATACCAAGGTAAATGAAATATATAGAAGGATGCTAAAGATACAATTACTTGATGCTGAAACATGGGAGAAATTGACTGATTTACTGTGAGAAATACGTAGTAAAAAGGTTAATATATAGTAAAAGTAAAGTAGTCAGGTAAAAATATGAAGACAGATCAGTATATTTAAAGTGTATCAGTGTCAAAGTATATCAGATGAAAGCCAAAAATAAATGAATATCCCAGCATGAAAGATCAAACAACAAAGTAGCATAAAGGGCTAAAATCAAACCATAAAAGCTAGCAGTACCAAAATCATGAAGTCGTTCAATAGTTGTCTCTATCTTCTTGCAAGAAGATATTTTTATTTCCTAGATTAAATCTCAAATTAGTTTGAGATATTCTATAATAATTTTTTGTACAAATACTTCATAATTCGAATTATGTAGTCTGGATTCTATTAGACATTTCTATAGACTTTTTGATCAAGAAGAACCAGAAGGCTATTATATCAGTTGATGAGCCAACAAGTTGGATTAATTAATAAAGATCCGACTATTCCAATGATTCATGTGTTGAGAGAATATCAGACAAGTATTTTCATGTGTCTTTGTCAATTTCTCAAATTTATTCATAATCTTATATGTGTTTCATTCTAAATGCTCTAACTAGAAATATATTTCAAGACTTGTTTAAATCAGAGTCTGTTTTAACAGTTAAGCATTTGAATTTTTTCTTCTAATATTTAAATTAAAGAATTTTTAATTTCTCTCTAGTTTAAATTGACTTCATAAATAATCCATATTAAAGGATTCTTAACTGCCCTTTGATTTTGATTACCCCTACCTTCCTCATTCACTATCCGGGTCTGAGAACCCTTAACTACTCTCTCACCCCAAGTGAAATATTTTCACTCCTCTCTCTCAAACAGCTGAAATACACTCAGCTATCTTGCCCTTGGAACATCCCCTTTAGTGTTTTTTTCCGATCTTGGTTCCTTACCCGTTGACTCCATAGCCCAATGGTTCAAAATACATCAATTTATCCATATATTTAAGAGATCCCACCACCCAATCTCAAACAAATCAAAACCCCTTGAAAAATCATAGCTAGCCTAAAACACATTAACTAAAGCAAAGTTAAAACTTAAAGAGAGAGCCCTCTCTGAGCATTAGGAAGGCTAGGCCATGATCTCCAAAAGTGTGTAGTGGTTACCTTTGGTTTTTCCTTCTTATTACTTCAAAGGAATTATCAGAGTGATAACATTTCTGGTGACCATAGTGGGGACTTAGATCCTCAGTCCCATAAAAACTTTAAGGAAACCTTCAATCAAATCTTTAGCCCCTTAATTTCATCACCTGAAGGGAGTTTTCAGAAAATTTCATAAAAACAATTTAAAACTTAAAATTATGGCTCCTAAAAAGATTCACTACACTAGGGCCAACCCAGATCCAAACCCTGCAACTGTAGTGGATAACCCGGAGAGGATTTTAAGACAACCTAGAAAAATAGAAACTCAAGCCAGTAGGAGCCATCTAGATAGATTCAATTCACTCCCTGAGGAGTTTTCAACTTTAGAATAAGTCCCTTTTGATTTGTCATTTGACCTCTCACTATTTAGAACCAAATCTGAGAATGATATCCATGAAACAATTTTAGACCCTGAATTTACTCAGCTAATCGAATCAAAAAGGGTTATTCATCTAGATTTAGGAAAATTTGTCTTATATTCTTTTGACAAGTTAGAAGCATTGACCTCTACATTGATTAGTAATATAAATAGTGCTTATCTTGAGCAATCTGTAGAGCTAGTTGCCCTTACTGTTGTTGTATCTCAAATTTCTTCACAATCATCACTCACTGTAAATCGACCTTCTTCTACCACAACTTCATCAATAGTATCGACCAAAATTCAATCACCTAAATCACTTACTAATCAATCATATTCATCATCATCTAGTTCACCTCCATCAGTTTCGAGGCATTCTTCAACCACCTCAACATTACCCCCTAGTCAAACCAGAATCACAGCAATGGAAAACAGATATGCTCCTCTTGTTCTACATGCCCAACTTCATGCTATCCTTGCATATTATTAGAGTAAGATTTTCCTATTTGATGCTACTGGTTATTACACTACCCAACATCATCTAAACAAAATGTCTAACTTTTTTGAATTACATGAAATAGATGAGGTAGATGTCCAAATGAGACTCTTTGCCCAAAATTTAACTAGCGATGTCAAGAAGTGGTTTAAAGCCTTTCCTGCCAACGACATTGCAGACCTAGCAAATTTTCAAAGGTTATTCATTGATATATGGGAAAGAAGAAATAACCCATTGCAAATACTTTTTGAAGATGACAATATTAGGAGAGCTCTCAATGAGTGACTTTAGGACTATTGCACTAGGTTTAATAATATCTGTAACGCAATTCCAACCAACGTTAAGCCCCTACCTGACCTAGCATTAATTAAGTTACCTGATGGTTTTGATGTTGATATGTCATATGAGCTAAGGGAGAGAAACCTTAAAACCCTTGAACATGTAGAGTAATGTTTTCAGTGTAGAAGCCAACCTATTAGCTAGGAAAGCATGAATGTGGAACAAAAAGAAAGTTGTATTTAAAGAAGAATCTTCAACTTCATATGGAAAAGTAAATATTTTAGCTAAAATTTTAGAAAGAATTATGGATATGTTAGATATTATGGATAGGAAAAATCAATGTGATAATCAACAACAACAACCGCCAATAAGAAACCCAAATTTTAGGAAGAAACCTAATGCTCAAAAAATACTACACCAGACAAACAGATTAGGCCACCCTTCCAAGAAAAGTATGTTTAGGAGTCACAAAACCAAGAAGAAAAGGATGATACCCAAATTAACTTACTACAAACCATAGAGGAATACATTGTTTTTCTTACTCAAGAAGAGCATGAGTTATATATGCTTCAACAATTACAGTTACGATCTGGTGAATCTTTTGATTATAAACAAGGGTACGAATCAACTATATAGGAAGTACATAAACAATATAGTTTTAGAGATAAGAAGAATAATGGAACTCCCATTGAAAGATCTATCCAAACTTAGACTAAGATAATAAGAGAAACTCCAGTTAAAAAAGTATTGCAAATTCTCCCTAGGGGAACACCTAAAACTCCAACCCACATGATTGTAGATATAACCTCTAATGAAACCAAAACAGAGCCAATCATTGAAAACAATCAAGATAAAATGGGTTAGGGAAAAATAGTAGAAACAGAGATTGAAATACCTACCACTAAGAAATAGGATAAAGACACTCAAATTGCACACATTAAGGAAGATCTGAATCAAACAAACAAACCTCAACTCCCTTTCAATATTAAAAATGAGATGGCTAAGTTAAAGATATCAGTTCCTCTAACCGAACTAGTAAAGAATGAAAGTTACGGGTCACAGATAACTGAGACATTTAACATAGGAGAGGGGGAGGATTTTGTTAATTTGAATGATGAATAGCCTGAATTTTTGTTTGGCCCTGAGGCCAATGGAATTCATAAGCAAGGGTGAGTTCCTCCATTTTACATCAGCTTAAATATTCATGAAAAAAAATTTCATAACGCTATGTTGGACTCAGGAGCATCCCACAATCTCATGCCAAAAGCAATAATGGAAAGATTGAACATAGACATAACCAAGCCTTATAAGGATTTATTTTCTTTTGACTCCAGCTAGGTTAAATGCCTTAGTCTGATCAAAGACTTATGTGTGACTCATGTCCAGCACCCTGCAAAGAGCATTCTAATGGACATTGTAGTTGCAGATATCCCACCAAAATATAGAATGTTACTATCTCTCTCATGGGGAGGAGAACTGTAGGGATCTTTGCAGTTGGATATGTCTGATGCGACCATATCTATTTTTGGCCAACCAAAAAAATTATATAGGGAGACATTGATGAAGTACATGGTTAGTAGTGAGGAGAAGCCACAAAACTTTCCCATATATTCCATGCACTTAGATATGGACTCCTTCATCTTATACAATGCAGAAATTGGTAAAAAGGAAATCACAGCCAAAGACCTTAAGTATATAACTACTGATAGTGTGAACACATTCCATGAGTAACTTTGGCATTTAGACTTTGATGGGTCTCTAAATAGGTTGGGGGTTGGTGTAGGATTATGGATCCATAATATGGAAAATAACCATGCTGAGGATCATGCTTTCAGATTGAACTTCAAATGTACCAATAACATGGCCGAATATGAAGACCTGATTCTAGGGTTATAATTGGTTAGGAAATTTTGAGCCAAAAGAGTTTATATCATGGGAGACTTAGAGATGATTATGAAACAATGAGTGGAGAATATTTTTTTAACAACCCTAGGCTTGGTATATATAGGGATACAGTTTTAGACTTGGTCAAGGATCTCCGTGAATCAAACTTTGATGCCATTCCAAGAAAACAAAACATGCAAGCCCATAGTCTAGCTACCTTTGCTAGCACATGTAAATTACTATTCCAACCAAACAAATAGTACACTGCAGAAGTCAGACATATGCCTATTATACCAGATAACCTTCAGTATGGCAAATCTTTTCCGAGTACTCTTAGATCTATGATTTCATGAACAATGAAGGTGAATTTTGGAACTATAAAATTGATACATACTCCACAATAGATGATAATATAGAAAGTAGCTGAGATTTAAACATTTTTGATGTACATTAACCAACTAAATTTTCTAAAATAGAAATACATAGTTTAGATAATGTAGAGATAGATGAAATAATGGATGATGATCCAAAGATTCTTAATTTGAAAGATCATTTTTTGCCTAAAGGATTAATAGCTTTAGAGGATTTGTTTGACTCCAATGATTGAGCTAGAAAGCCCAAGATGGAACCTCTAAAAGATGACATAGAAGAAGTTAATATAGGAACTAAAGATAATTCGAAGCTCATTAAGAGATATAAAGCCTCTCCCTCGAAGGAAAAGGTCAAATATATAAATCTGTTTAAAGAGCTCTAGGATGTATTTGCGTGGAGTTATGAGTACTTAAAATCTTATGACACCAACATAATCCAACACAAAATACCTCTAAAAGAAGATCATAAACCTTTCAAACATATGTTGTAAATAATACTGAGAGGGGGGGTGAATCAGTTTTATCAAATCAATTATTTTTCATTTCACAATCATATTTGTATATGCTACTTCAGTTATGGGAAACTGCATATATACGCTACTGTGTCTAAGGAAACCAGTGTATATCAATAAAATTATGATTTATTAAATGTTGATCTTAAATCAGTGCATCAGAACTTCATTAACCATAAGAACAGTAAACAGGTATAGTAAAACAGAACAGATCATCACACACATCGACAGAAGATATAAGGTGGAAACCCAATGTGGGTGAAAACCACCTGCTTCAATTCATCTCTAACTTCTTTTAATAAGAAACTTCTTTTTACAATATATCTATACTAGTGCAATCTTATACTAGTACACAGGCTTCTACTTGCAGAAGGCTACAACCTTCTCTCGTACTCCAGCTTCTCCTAGAAGGGAGTTGCAACCCCCTAAGCTCTTGTACTAGCTGATGTACTAGTACGTAGGTGCTGACCTATAGAAGGCTACAACCTTCTCTTTTCTTCCAAGGACCACATTTCATAAATTTTCAGACTGCATCCATTAATGACATCAATCAAAAATCAAATATATCTATATCAACCAATCTCCTTTTCGCAAAACAAAAACTGATTCAAACAATCACTTCTCTAAATGTTGTAACCAGAAAAAAGTGACGATAACCAGACACCAATTCTAAACCCAGAACACTGCAGCAATAAACAGAAGTAGCTAAAACATATTTTATGAGATGTATGCTACTTCAATATGTGAAACCTGTGTGCATACGCTTCTCTATTAAGGCAAACCTACCTATATGCTTCTTTGAATTACCAAAAATATGTGTATATGCGCCTTTGCAATCCCGAACCTGTGTACAAATCGATAAAAGATAATTTACCCTTTTCAAATATTCAAACATTAGTTATACCTATATTATCATATTTATAGATCAAGTCATGCACCAAATATAACAGATCAAAAATCACACAAAGATACTTCTCTTCAAGCCTTAAGATCTTGACCCTTCAATAGAACTTATCCTTCTTCTAGTGCTCAGATTCCTCCGTGGTTCAGATCCAGCTATGCATCATAACCCAATGACCAGTATTTTAGATCTTGCTCTTCATAAGATATTCAATACTTGAGTGAAATCACCTTGTCTAATGATCTCCTTCCCCTTTTATAGTCTTAGGCCTTACTCAATACCATGGTCGAAAACCACTTAGAACCAATATTATGGACCCAATACCTGGGTTCAACAAGTCGGACGAGATACCATGGACCAAAGCCATAGGTCCAAATACCAAGGACTAAATACCATGGACTAAAAATAAGTTTTCCCAAATGGACACACTTTTCCATGCATGAAAGTGCATGCATACGTATACATGCATTTTGATCGTAGAACCTGCGTGTATACGTGACTTGGTTAAGAGGAAATTGTGTATATCTCTTTTTCTTTCATTCTGAGAGCCTGAAATGTGATCTATTATTTGAGTGAGTTTCCATCAAGGATAAAACTTGTGTCATAATGCCAACAATCTCCCCCTTTGGACTTGATGGCAACCCCAAGTCATTCAAAGTCATTCTGCCCCTTTGTCATCAAGGGCAAAGGGTTATGCTCCCCCTGAGTACATGCTGAAATCTCTGATCTGTTGGGTTGTCCATGCTCCCCTTGACTGTAGCCAAGATCTGCACGAAGATGTTCTACAAGAAGAAACATGACTTTATACATCATAAATAACCTTCCTATCACCAAAGAATCATACATACATTCATCTCCCAAACAAGGGGGGATATACCAATATTGACTCATCCACCCAACCAAGTGGGGATACATCAAAGTTTTACACATGATAAAAGAAGAACATTACATCATCCATCCCATGCATAGTGAGGAAACCAAAATAGGCTATTACACGACCTTGATAAGAACAAGAAGTACATGGCATAGAGATGAAATATCTACAAAAAGACTATGATAGTCATTAACAACTATCATTAACAACATCTATCAATCATGATTCAGACCAGCAACCATGTTCTGCTTCTAAACCTGTTCCACCTGAAACCAAAAACATTATGAACTTGAACCAAGATCTTCTAAGATAATGCCAACAATGCATTATTAGAAGTATATATGCTCCCCCTGAAACTATGCCAAATGGTCTCTGTCAAACACATATCAAACTCTTTTTATCCTGAGTCTGACCCACTGTTTGTCCTCAAACCAACATATACGCAGTTGTATCCGCATAAACCACCGTATGTACACTGATGCTCCACATGAGACTCGTGTACAACCACTTTTCTCTGAAACAGAAAAGTTTCAACAGCAGGATGATGCATCAACTACTCCCAACTTCTGTTTGAGGTATTCAAATGTCTCCCTAGGTAGTGGTTTGGTGAGTATATCAGTAACTTGTTTCTTGGAGGGAACATACTCCAATTTTACCTTTTGTTCAAGCACTTGGTCTCAGAGAAAATTATATTTGATAGGTATGTTCTTGGTCTTTGAATGCATGAAAGGATTCTTTGAAATACTAATTGCACTTGTATTGTCACATAAAATGGAGATAGGTGGAGTACAAGTGATTTGAAAATCATGCAAAGTTTGCATCATCCAAAGGAGCTATGTGTAGCCAGATGCATCAGCCACATATTCCACTTTAGCTATAGATAAAGCAATTGAACTTTGTTTCTTTCTAAACAAAGTTACTAATCTGGAACCCATAAAGAATGTGCCACCACTAGTGCTTTTTCTGTGATCCACGCTTCCTACCCAATCTACATCTGTATATGCATGAAGTGTGAGATTTGTATCTCTAGGATACCATAAGCCATAGTTTTGTGTTCCTTGAAGATATTTGAAAATCTTTTTAACCGCCTGAAGATGTGCTTCTTTTGGATTTTCCTGGAATCTTCCAAATATTCCCACTGCATGCATGATGTCTGGTCGGGTACTTGTCAGATAAAGAAAACTACCAATCATGGATCTATAGGTTGGTTGATGTACTGCTGCTGACTCGTCATATGCGTTGATGCTGCATCTTGTTACCATAGGGGTACATACTGGTTTCGAATCTTCCATGCCATATTTCTTCAAGATCTGCTTGAGGTATTTGGTTTTTGATAAAAAAATACCATCTTTATTTTGTTGGACTTATAAACCAAGAAAATATGTTAGCTCAACAAGCAAGGACATTTCAAATTCTTTCTGCATCACCAAAGCAAAGTTTTGACTCATAGCTTCTTCATTGCTACCAAAGATGATATCATCAACATACACGACGAGTATTAGCAATTTATCATTATCAATTTTTATATATAGATTTTTATTTGCTCATCCTTTTGGAAAACCTTGTTGATGGAGGTATTTGTCCAAAGGATAATACCAAGCCCTTGGAGCCTGTTTAGGACCATAGAGTGCCTTCTTAAGTTTGATGTCACGATTTTCGTTACACCAAAACCCATAGGTGTTAGCAAATAGACACATCACTAGTGTTAAGCACATGCCACAAAACACATGGCATACGGGAGCTGCCATTAATGGGGAGAGCAACAATCTCCCCCCTCAACGCAAGTCATGTGTGTTTCAAACTCGGGACCTTTGGCTCTGATACCAATTGTTGGAAATAATACTAAGAGGGGGGGTGAATCAGTATTATCGAATCAATTATTTTTCATTTAACAATCAGATTTGTATACGCTACTTCACTTGTGGGAAATTGTGTATATATGCTACTGTGTCTAATGAAACCAGCATATATCAATAAACTTAAGATTCATTAAATGTTGATCTTAAGTCAGTGCATCATAACTTCATTAACCATAAGAATAGTAAAAAGGTGCAGTAAAACAGAACAGATCATCACACACATGGACACAAGATATAAGGTGGAAGCCCAATGTGGGTTAAAACCACCTGCTACAATTCATCTCTATCTTCTTTTAATAAGAAACTTCTTTTTACAATATATATGTACTGGTGCAGTCTTATACCAGTACGCAGGCTTCTACCTGTAGAAGGCTACAACCTTCTCTCATTCTCTAGCATCTCCTGGAAGGAAACTACAACCCTCTAAGCTCTTGTACTAGCTGTTGTACTAATACGTAGGTGCTGACCTACAGAAGGCTACAACCTTCTCTTTTCTTCCAGGGACCACATTTCATAAATTTTTAGACTGGATCCATTAATGACATCAATCAAACATCAAATATATCGGCATCAACCAATCTCCTTTTTATAAACCAAAAACCGATTCAAAAAATCACTTCTCTGAATGCGGTAACTAGAAAACAATAATAGTAGCCAGACACCAATTCTGAACCTAGAACACTACATCAATAAAAAAAAGTAGCTAAAACATATTTTGTGAGATGTATGCTACTTGAATATGTGAAACCTGCATGCATATGCTTCTGTATTAAGGCAAACCTGTGTATACACTTCTGTGAATTACCAAACCTATGTGTATACATGTCTTCGCATGCCAAACCTGCGTATAGATCTATAAAAGATAATTTACCCTTTTCAGATATTTAGACATCAGTTATACCCAAATTATCATATTTATAGATCAAGTCATGCTCCAAATATAACAAATCAAAAATCACACAAAGATACTTCTCTGCAAGCCCTAAGATCTTGACCCTTCAATTGAATGTATCATTCTTCTGTCACTCAAATTCCTCCTTGGTTCAGATCTAGCTATGCATCATAACCTAATGACGAATATTCTAGATCTTACTCTTCATAAGAAATTCAATACTTATGTGAAATCACCTTGCCTAATGATCTCCTTCCCCTTTTATAGTCTTAGGCCGTACTCAATATGATTGTCCAAAACCACTTAGAACCAATACTATGGACCCAATACCTGGGTTCCACACGTCGGACGAGATACCATGGACCAAAACCATAGGTCCAAAAACCAAGGACTAAATACCATGGACTAAAAATAAGTTTTCCCACATGTACATGATTTTCTGTGCATGAAAGTGTGTGCATACGTATACGCTCCTTTTGATCATAGAACCCACATGTATACGTGACTTGGTTAAGAGGAAATTGTGTATATCTATTTTTCTTTCATTTTGAGAGCCTGAACTATGATCTGTTATTTGATTGAGTTGCCATCAAGGACAACACCTGTGTCATAGAGCTAAACCTGTGTCATAATGCCAACAACATAAACTTAGGAGAATAAACCGAGTCCTTATGCCATCCATATAAAAAGTGGTTAAAAGGATGTTTGATGCTCAAATAATAGCACCCATTAGATACTCATATTGGATTTCAAACTTAGTTACAGTTAGGAAAAAGACAACTGAAATAAGACATTATGTAGATTTTAGAAACTTGAATAAGGTTTCTTTAAAACAAAACTACCCCTTACCAGAAATGGACCATATATTGCAAAGGGTAGTGGGCTCATCTAGGATTTCACTATTAGATGGATTCTCTGGCTATAACCAGATGTTAGTCCAACCTAAGAACCAACCCAAAACTGCATTTACTACTACCTGGGGTACCTTCACGTATTTGAAGATGTCCTTTGGATTAATGAATGCAGGTGCCACATTTCAGAGAGCTATGGATATAGCTTTTGCCAAACAAATCCATGATTTCTTCGTAGTATTCCAGGATGATATTACGATTTTCTCTAAATCAAACAATGAACACTTAGACCATCTCAGAAGAGTATCTATCAAATGCAAGAAATTTGGGATTTCTTTAAATCCTAAAAAAGACATTTTTCGATATAGAATAGGGAAAGTTGTTAGGACACATCATATCAAAATATGTGATTAGGATATACCCTGCTAGAATAGAAGCCATGCTGACCATTTCCCATCCCTCGAATCATAAAGGAGCTACAATTGTTTCTAAGTAAGATTAATTTTCTTAGGAGATTCATTTCAAATCTAGGAGAAATAATTAGGGAATTAAATAACATGCTAAGAAATGACTCATAAATCAAGTGGAAATTGGATGAAAAACAATACTTCGAAGCTATTAAGGAAGCATTAACCAAGACTCCATTCCTCATTAGTCTTTCCTTCAACAAAGATATTATTATATTTTCATTTGCTTCAGAACACACCATTACAGTAGTCTTGCTGGAAAAGTACAATCAAGGATATGAACAACCAATAGCATTCTTTAGTAAATCCTTAAGATATGCCACACCAAAATACAATATCATAGAAAAATAGGAATTGGCTTTGGTTAAAGCTATCAAAGATATTCGAGTATACATTTTGTACTCTCACATCATTACATATGTTTGAAGGTCTTTAGTTAAGGACATTTTGACTGAAAATGGGCCTAAAGGAAAAAGAGGCAAGTGGAATGCCACAATATTGGAATATGACATAGAGATAAAACCTACAAAGCTCATCAAAGGCCAATGTTTAGCCAAAATCATGGCTGAATCAAACTGTCATACCCTTGATATCAACTTCATTAGTGCTTTGGATGATCAAGAGGAGATGAAGACTCCACAGATCAGTGAACCTTTTACTGAATCACCATGGTATGAAAATATTACGTTTGTATTACTAAACTCACAAGTTCCTCCTCCATTGACAGGAACTAAAGCCAGATTCTTAAAAATGAAGTCATTGAGATATTGTGTTATTGATAATGCATTGTTTTGGAAGGACAGTAGTGGTATTATCTTAACATGTTTATTAAAAGATGAGGCTAACAAGATTTTGTAAGAGTTTCATGCAGGGGACTTTGGAGGACAATTTTACTGGAAGAGTGCTACTGACAAGATTCTGAGAGCTGGTTTTTACTAGCCTACTTTATTTGCAGATGTCAAAAAACATGTGACCTCCTGTCACAAATGCCATATCTTTGAGGGAAAGAAGAAATCGTCACCCTTGCCTCTTAAACCAATTTCCAACGACATGCCATTTCAACAATGTGGGTTAGACTTCACTGGAGAAGTAAACCCCCTACCCTCAATTCAACATAAGCGGATTTTAACAACCACGGACTATTTTACCAAATGGATAGAGACCATACCTTCTAGGCAAGCTACAGAGACTGTCATAATCACCTTCCTAGAGAGTAATTCCTTTCAAGATTTGGATTTCCCCAGAAGCTCATTACTAATAATGAAACAACCTTTAAGTCCAAAAGAATAATATATTTTTGTAATAAATACCAAATCTCTCGTGCCCATTCCATAGCATATTACCGTCAAGGTAATGGACTAGCAAAGTCATCCAATAAAAGCCTTGTCAATATTATCAAAAAGTTAATGGAGGATAATAAAAAGACATGGAATAAGAATTTAGTCAATGCCTTATGGGCAGATAGACTGACTACTAAAAAGTCCATTGGAACCTCAACCTATTAGTTGGTTTATGAGATGGATGTAGTTTTCTCATCATCCTTGGGAGTGTTAGTCATGAAAATCCTTCAGGAACTACACGTGGAAGTAAATGACATTCAGAGAAAAATAATCCAAACTATACACCTGCAGTAGACCAGAGAGGAGGTTTATGTAAAATCACAGATAATCCAGGAAAAAAATAAAGAAAGTCTTTGATAAAAGGACTAAAGAAGATGATTTTCACATAGGAGACAAAGTCCTCAAGTGGGATTCAATGAGGGAAGATAAGGTCAAGCATGGAAAATTTGATTTTCTATTGCAGGGGCCTTCTGTCATTTTTGGCTACAGAGGCAACAATGCCTTTTCCTTGAGAAACATAGATGGATCATATGTACTAAGAGCACCTTTTAATGGTAGGATGCTGAACCACTGCTTTTCCACTGAACTACAGTAGTTCATTTTATTTTCCATCATTGTACATAACATTGCAGAGTTTAGATTACACTGGATGGTAATCCTTTGAAGTTGAAGCTCAGAGAGAAGGCCCTAAGCTTTAAAATATTTATTGTCATAAGTATCAATAATGCAAATTCATAGAAGGACAATTTTCAAGCTAGCTTCAGCCACAATTCAAAGGCTACTGATCTTTAGAGTTCCTCGCATTTCACTAGGAAATGCCACCCCCAAGTGGAGTCACTATTAGAGTCCTATAGTGATAGAATTCATAATTTTGAATTGGCTAAGTTTGAGTCTTGTAATATTTTACATACCTTTTATTTCTACAAATGTTTTCCATATTAAAAATTTAAAAAAATGTAAAGAGGGTACATCCTAAAAGAAATATCAAAGGAAAAAAATAATAAGAAAATATCAAAAAATAAACAAATATGAACCCAAAAAAAAAAAAAAAAAAACAGATCATGAAAGTGTGCAAGTCTAAATGCCACTAGTATTTTACAATTTTACTATCTTAAATAATGCTTGTGTGCAGTTTTTCATAAATTCCATAACCCATGGTAGTCAAACTATTTAATTTTGGCTATTTCATGCTTTCAATTTTATGTTTATAGTTAAAGAATAAAATCTGACCAAACAACTTAATTTTGGTAGATCATTAGATAGCTAGAGAAAATAAAAGGAGATCATTAGTTTAATCTGAGCCCTTGGATGATATAAGGTTAGAATTAGATAGTTTACTTTTCAAAAGAAAAATGAATGATAAGGGTCTTCTAGCCTAAATGCACCCAAATAAAATGAAGAAAAAATGGTAGGGTAAGTAATGGGTATGTAGAAGAAAGGTTGTTGAAGTATAAAGTTGATTCGATAAATGCCCATTTATCATGCTTTAATATATGTTTAATGTGCATGAGAATTTAATAAGGCAAAAAACAATGGTTTACAAGTTCATTTAACTAACTCCCCTTTATTCTTTTCACCCCTTTACTTACTAATTTCCCCATCCACAAGTAAGTTCTAATGCTTAAATACTTCAAGTCATAAAGGCTCAGAGCATCTCTCTAACTTTTGGTGGGACTACACCCTCGACTTAATGACTTATGGACATCAAGTGTTAGAATTCCCTTCATAAAATTCATTTCCCTTCATTACCCTAACAAAATCCCTTTTCCTAAGGATACTTCAATTTTCCTAGGAAAGGTAAATAACCCCATGTTAAATCCTATTTCACTCAAAAAACCCACAAAAGTGCTTTATCCTAAGTGTAAGTGTATGTGAAGAAAGTGCATGAAATATTACATTATGCTTAGTTGTATGTTCACTCTGCACATTCATTTCATATTAATTCTTAACTTAATTATATAATTCTTGATATACCTTTTCTTGTATATTAAACAAATCCCCTATATAAATATCCCAACCCTTACTTTTAATATAAGCTATACTTTGTCCCATATTCCTGACAAAACCCACTTAACACACTACTATGTGGTAAAGCTAAACTAATCCCGTCATTAAGCCCCCCTGATCATTTAATCCCAACATTAAATCCTATTTAATCACAAAATGGCAAGGATTAAAGCCCTGGCCCCCCTAAACCTATGCTCATATCATCCCTACACATCCCTCACCCGACTACGATCCAATCATAATCGCCCTCATGCGATGGTCCACAGACATATCTGGTTCATCCGATGACCGATCGTTACCCGCCTGATAAGGTGGTTTTCCCTAGCACCCCAACTACTATGTCTCAAGCATTGGCATAGATCAGGTGATCCCTCCTAAATATCGCCTCCTCCACAAAAGCGGTGCAATGGCTTGGGAAACCGCCTCCTCGCTAAACCCAAAAAATCATCCACTGTTCATTTGTAAAATTACCTGCCAAAAAGTGACCATTTCTCAATAAAAAGGTCGAGAAGCCCTATTTCACCTTTTTCACTAATTTTCTTTGTGAACCTCTATGAACCATTGCAACACTTGCAAATGCTAAATTCATCAATTGACCTTAAATTCCACTCTTGAAGAAGCTGCAGAGACCCCAATCAAGCTCTCAAATCTGTACTAGAGCCATTCAAACTTCTGTAGTTACCGTGAACTCCAAATTTGAAGATAATTCACCCAATTCTAGGTATTTGAAGACAAACTACCAAAAAACCCTTTCAATTTGAAAATGTTCAGTCTATAAAGTGTTTTAATTAAGTAAAACTAATTGTAATTACTTTAAATTTAGAAGTTTGTGCCCAAACTGTTCTAAAAGCTTCTAGTTTCCTTCAAAACCTCTAAATAAACCTGTAATGCCAAATTCAAATCCACAAGAACTAAATTATGGCTTCCCCAATCACCATGGATGTCAAACCTATTACAACTCCCCATTTGGACCTTGACCACCTTCCCCTAACGGACAGGGATTTTCAAATCAAAGACACAAATGCAGATGAATTCCTCCTCAAAATTCATTGTTTGAGTAAAGAAAAATATATGAACCATTATGATGACATTGGCCTTTAGGACTCCAATTTTCCCAAATACCAGTTTCCCCAAGTACATATTTTTCGTGGAATTTTCCATATGTGCCATGCCTATTACATTCCTAGCCAGAGAGCTATAATGTCCCCTGACCAGAAGGTTTTTTTCACAATTAGAACTGAATCAATTAATGAGATGTTGCAAATCCAACTAGGTTCAAATATAACCCCAATCTCCATTAGGGATTTGTTAGATATGTACACCAAGTTGAGTCCCTCAATATTGGCCCAAATATTCCAAACTTTCATTGTACAAGACAAGCACATTCCTAAATATGCTCCTCCATATGTTTCTGCCATTTTCTCTAAAAGGGGCATGCATATTGTGACTATGATATCATGTATTTTGGGATGTACCATTGATGAATCTGTTGATGAGCTCATCCTAGCCTTTATGTCTATTTTCACCCCACGAAAGCCTCCTCCTACTTTGTACAATTATGCCTAGTTCATAGCTAAAAGGATGCATGAACAGTTTACTAGAATACACAATGAGAGAGCAAGTACTCATCTGTACTATATCATATTTTTTTGTATTATTAGTAATAAAAATTTCCCTTCACCCTCCAGAAGCTTGATACTAGAGGCCAACCAAGGTTTTTCATATATTCGACACCATTATTCCACAATTATTCATCACCATGAACCTATACAAACTTCACTGACTCTTTTGTCCATCTAGTCATGACCATGCTAATAGCAAGTCCTCCACATAGAATAAGTTAAGAAATCAAAAGAGTCCTCCAATTTTCCAAGAAAAGTACACTAGGAGATTGGTAGCTTTACCAAAACCACACTGAGATAAGAATCTATGGTTGCCAACTTGCCCCATACAAACTGCTAAAATACCCCCCTATGAGGTTATTTTCTCTAGAGTATTATAAGCAGATAATGAACTCTTATGAGCTCAATTTTTTCTCAGCCAAGAAAAAAACTCAGTTCAAAGTAAAAAATCAGTAAGGGCCTTTCATTTACAATTCTAGAGAAGTAGGGCAAGAACAAGATCATATTCTACAACAAATGAAGTTCCAAAATAGTTCCATTTCGAGATATGATCCTCAAGGGCTTATGACCAAACTTAGACAAAAGGTGAAATTGGGGCCTTAGATTCATCACCCCATACCAGGGATACAAAATATGCCAATAAATCTAAGTGATTGGATAACACTCTCATAGACAGGGATAGTACAAAGGTAGATGTTGAAAATACCTTGTGTGATTTAAAAAGACAACTTGATGAAAGCTCATTCCTATAGGTACTACAACAAGAAGCAACCATGAGTACCCCTATAGTTTTGTAGACTCCTCAAAATGAGGAAATGAATCCCAAGAGGACTAGAGAGGGAGCTCGCAGTTCAAGTATGGACACATCCAATATGCAGTATGAAGCAAGCTAAAGCAAAAGGCCAAGGCTCAATCCTGTTTTAGAACAAGAAGACACAGAAGGCTGAGTAGAAATAACTAATATTGAGTTAGATATGAGCAAGGCCACAGATCCATATGGAGAAATGCAGGAGCCATTTGCATCACAGACTCAAACGTTAGAAATGCAACTCAGTGTAGAATTCTCCTCATTTTGTAGGCCTACTAATAAAGATAAGGACATAAAGGACAGGTTTAAAGAAATGAAAACAAGAAATGAGAAACTGGAGGCATAGTCTTATTCATAGTATCTCAAGCTTACACCTACTAATCAAACCAGGTTGATGTCAACTTTTGACATGAAGGAAGGAAAAATGCAAATGTCCTTCATAAAGCCAACTATTCAACAGCCAAGGACATTAGCTGATTTCAAGAAGATTGATTTTGAGGTATTGGCAAGCGATATTCATTCCATTGACCAAATTGAACTTCAAAAACAAGCTGGAGAAATGATTTACTCCACCCTTACTAGAAAATCCATAGTTACCCATCAATTGCAGAATCCATTGAACAATATCTCAACCGAGTATCAATTGGAAAAGGCCTCATCATAGGCAAAAGACACCAGAATCAAGTCTTTGGAAGACTTAGTGATTGAATTAGGACATGATCCAAAATAAATGAAAGACACTAAACAACTGATTAAGAAAAAAAATGATGACATTGCAGCACTAAAAAAGCAATTGAAAATACCTCAATTGTAGCATCCCTAGACATAGGAAGTTTTGGAAAATAAAACTAGGCACGAAGAGTTGATGGACTTAGTCATCAAACTAAATGATCAGTTGAGGGAGACAAAGAAAGAATTGGATAGTGTAATCCAATCAAAGAAAACTAATATTTCCTCTACATCATTGAATGTCATCCCAACAATATCAACAGTTGTTCCTTCTACATTGGTAGCCTCATTGGCTCCATCCTATGGCAACAACACAACCAGTGTCCATAGAGTCTACATCAACAATAGGTGCATTAGGTGAATAAGTAGCAAAGTTGGTTAAAGCTATTGAGGAAATGTCTGTACAAGAAAAAAAGATGAATAAGCTTAAAGAAAAGGTGAGAAGCTTGGAAACTAATTACAAGCTTGCCAAATTCATGCAAAAAGAATAATTACAAAAAGCTACCAGGATGAGTGAGAGATTAAAGGCCGCGGAGAAGGACCTAACACTGAAAGAACCCCTTGGCCAGGTCAAGGAACTATTATGGGCCAATATCATTGACTCTGTTAATGATATTTGGCCATCTATTCAGGTGATTTTTGAATAGATTGATTTAATAATGATGGCTACAAAGGCCATCCAAAGAGTAAAAGAAGAATTAGGAGAAATGCCAGAAGATGCTACCAGAATTATCTAGTTCCTTACCAATAAGAATACGTATGAGGTTCAAGAATTGGAAATAGATGACAAAATAGAGACAATTTTGGAGATGAGAAAGGTCCTCTCCAAGAGATGCTTAATGCTAAACTTGGAGGAGAAGCATGAAAATATGCGAGTAGCCATTGAGAGATTTATGGCTAAGTTTCATGTTTTCAGAGGGAAGGGGTTACCCAGTCTGTTAGTAATAAATGACAAGCTCGTGACACATCAGGATTACAATAGAAAAATAAGAGATCTAGCAAAAGAATAGGTCAATACATCATCAGTGAAGGCATTGCCAAAAAGAAAAGTACTCTTAGATATTTGGAAACTTGTTTTTACCTCCAGCATGAGGTAAAACACTTGTTTATCAATAAGCTTACTTTTTCCAAGTACACCAAGGCAGATGAAATATATAGAAGAATGCTAAAGATCCAATTAATTGATGCTGGAACATGGGAAAAAATTACTGATTTACTATGAGAAATATGCAGTAAAAAGGTTAATGTACAGTAAAAGCAAAACAACTTGGCCAAAAGATGAAGACAAATCAACAAAGTTAAAGTGTATCAGATGAAAGCCAAAAGTAAATGAATATTCTCGCATGAAAGATCAAACAATAAAACAACATAAAGGGCTAAAATCAAACCATAAAAGCCAGCAGTAACAAAATAAAAGGGACAACATGAAGCGGTTCAATAGCTGTCTCTATCTTCTTGCAAGAAGATGTTTTTATTTCCTAGATTAAATCTTAAATTAATTTGAGATATTTTGTAATAATTTTTTGTATAAATACTTCACAATTTCAAGTATGTAGAGTGGATTCTATTAGACATTTCTATAGACTTTTTCATCACGAAGAACTAGAAGGTTATTGTATTAGTTGATGAGCTAGCTTGCTGGATTGATTAATAAAGATCATACTTTTCCAAGGACTCGTGTATTGAGCGAATATTAGACAAGAATTTTCATGTGTCTCTGTCAATTTCTCAAAGTTTTTCATAATCTTGTATGTGTTTCAATCTAAATTCTGTAACTGGAAATATATTTTAGAATTTATTGATATCACACTTTGTTTTAACAGTTGAGCATTTGAATGTATTCTTCTGATATTTAAATTAAAGAATTCTTAATTTCTCTTTAGTTTAAATTGACTTCATTAATAATCCAGATTAAAGGATTCTTAACTGCCCTTTGATTTCAATTACCCCTACCTTCCTCATTCATTATCCAGGTCTAAGAATCGTTAAGTGTTCTCTCACCCTGAGTGAAACCCTTTCACCCCTCTGTCTTAGACATCTAAAATACACTCAACTATCTTGCCCTTGGAACATCCCCTTTAGTGAGTTTATCCATCCTTGCTTGCATATTAGTTGACTCCATAGCCCAATGGTCCAAAAGACATCAATTTATCCATCAGCTTAAGAGATCCCATGACCCAATCTGAAACAAATCAAAACCCCTTGAAGAATTGTAACTAGCCTAATATATCTTAACTAAAACAAAGTGAAAACTTAAAGAGAGAGCCCTCTCTAAGCATCAGGAAGGCTAGGTCTTGATCTCGAAAAGTGGATAGTGGTTACCTTTGGTATTTCCTTCTTATTACATCAAAGGAATTATTAGAGTGATAACACATGTAACATTTTTTTCAAACCATTTGTGAGAATTTATAGATGCAAAAGTTTAACTATGATAAATATCATAATTCGTTACTTAATATTATTAAAGCAACTATTTCTTATCATTTATTTTATCTAAAGAATGCATGTTCTCTACTTGCATTCTTTCAGGCCTTTATGTTCTTTGTCGAACACCTACTTCTTGCAATCCTTCTACATACAATACATGAGTTATCATATTTTCCACATTAATATGCTTGCAAGGTCATAATAGATTAGTTCACATCACAATATATATTCATTGTAATTTTATGTATACCAAACTGCAATTAACCAAAATTACTTATTACAAACTTACTTTCCTTATTCTGGGTAACGTCCATGTTTGCTAACCTAGCCAGACCTCTATCAAATGACTCTATGCATACCTGCATACAAGGTATGTTATACACGTCAATACACAACCTTGTAGCATATCTAGTCCTATGGTCCCACATGTACTATTATACATTGTCCATCTCGGGTATGACCTATAATACCATCCTCATGGTATCACCTGCATGACAAAACATTGTCCACAAATTTTCCTACCATGTTACTATCATACCAAAAAACTGTGCCCAGTTGAAAAGAAATTTGTATGAGAATGGTTCATTTCTATAATCAGAGAGAGTTTTTCAAGTGCAGATCATTTATAGATTTCATTTGGTTACAATATCGGTAGTATAGTACTGTATTCATGCATATTTTTATCATATCTTCTATTTAATGTCCTAAAGTAGACTATTAGCTCACATATTATTAGATCATCCCATACAATTTACTATTTCCCTTTTTATGCCTCAACAACTTGCTAGGCATGCATAATTCAGTGTAGTTATACATGAAAATTTTTACTACTTTCAGTCGAACACTCGTTTTAGTTGTAAGTGTTTATGATCTCAGGGTATTTACATGTTAGTTCATCATTAACATTAAATCACCCTTTACTAGAAGATGAGTTATCTATTAATGAAGCTTTTCTTGAATCACGCAACATTTCCTTATGTTGATCAGAAAACTTATCAATGCAATCTGATAAGAGATCCTCTCAAAATTTCTTGGTACAAATCATGATATCGGTCTATTTAAATAGATTGTTAAATATCATTTAATTGACCCAGCGGTCCATACCATTTGTGCTACGTCACCAATTACTATGCTTTTCACTCAAGGATACTTATAGGTTCTATTATGCATATCCTTAAAAATATGCATATGCCCTCGAAATCGGTTTAAGTTAAATTTCCCCTTTAACCATACTTTCTTCCAACCAAAGAATGAATCACATTGGAATGCCAATTTGTGTAGGTTATATAGCCTTATACTATAACATGCTCTCACCATCCTTTACCTTGGTATACACTTTCGTAGCAATTATACCATTTATACGTTGTTTTTTTTTTTTTATAGCATGATGACCATAGTTTAATCTTTGACTAGAATCATAGTCTAGTTTTATGAGAATTTGTGATTCTTGTATTCATGAAGGCAACATATTTCAGTGTGCTACTCAAGTAATTATATATTCCAACCATATGCATTACTTATTATTAATTTTAACAAAATCGAAAAACATTACTTTTAAGGTATTTTCTCCCTATTGCGTGCTATGACATCTTTGGTTATGATATTTTTCCTCTCAGTAAGATTAGTAACCTTCAATTTATTTGTCCAACATGACTCCTAACATAGTCATGAATACTTTTCCTATTTACTAGTGGCATATAACGGCCTAAGAATGTATGCTATCAATATATAACTTCAATACAGTTCAAGCAACTCAAATCCCCTACATGTAGGAAGAAACAAATTTCTACATGCTATGCATATTTGTAAGCATTGATAGTAGCATAACACTGATTCTACAAATCACAGCTATGTCCAACATCTACGCAGCAAGACATACAGACTATCACAACTCAAGAACAACCCCACACTACCTTATCAATATAACATTAGGTCCATCATGCTCTTTTATTCTATAGAACATAGCCCCCCTTACTAGTCATTGGTGTAACCAACCTTTTTATGATTGTTGAGCATTGACTTTTACTTTCTTTCATCAATACCAGAATTTATCAGAAAGTGCTTACATGGTAGATTCATATGACTCATTACTATGCATAGATATTAAGCACGATCATTTTTAAAACATTTTTATCTAAATGACCACTCAACTAGACTATGGTAATACATACAATTCATGACATTACATGAGTATATGTATCATTACACAACAATACAACAAGATAGAACCCTAGTTTTCTTTATTATTTAATCTTCTTTTCTAGGGTTAGATGATTTTATTTAGCCTTGAATCTATATTGCAATTGTACCAATCACCATTTAAATCTCTTACGCATTGGAACATTCAATTCCAGTATAGTTTTTCACATCATTCATCAACCGGCTCATGTCATGGTTTTGAGATGTTGATCTAATGGTAGAAATTGTGATAGAGGTTTTAAGAAAACTCTTTAATCTCTCTTCATCATTCTTAATACCAAATTTTCCCAAGCTTCCTTTTAGGTACAGCTCTTGCTATCATGCATATGTATGTATCTTAACTTGCCTTTAGATACCACAATCCCCACATGCTCAAGCATGACTAATTTGGATATTTACATGAAAGTCAACCCTCCAAAATAAACTAAAATTGTAGGTAGAAAAATTGTCTTTACAGAAATCCTTATACATAAAGATTTAATTCTTCTATGCAATTCTAAATAATCAATTATTTTTTCATGCATAAATATTTATCTAGAATACTATGTTCTTTAAAGTATTCATATAAATATGAATATGAGTATAAATATTTATGCCTATACATATGGTCCATGCAGATGCTATCATTAGTAGGACAGCTCCACAGCCCAATCCATAACAGCTACCTATTATGCCCCTCATTACTCACTCTACCTTTCGATAAAATAAGAGACACATTCTTGCTTTGAATGCTAGTTCTCATTGCAGTTTAAAATAATATGTATTGTTATAAATTTCCATATCCAATCATCATGGTCTTCTCATGTACGAAGCATTGTTTATGATTTATTATTTTCCAAATTTAGTTTAACAGAATTTCCTCTCATTTAATTGTTTTCACCGACCAATAACACAGTGATATATATGCCTTTGTTCATATGTCAAGCTTTATACCCGATTTGAAATCTTACCGATAGAATAAAAAAAACTTACTATGAAAATCTTTCAATGGAAGTATACCCTTTTTGTCTTTTAATGTCGACTTTTACGTTGGAAACATGAAATTTGTTTTTCCTTTTTATAAAATACACAAACCCTTCTTTGAGTCCAAATTTGTGCAGTTATTTTCCATGTGAGGAAACGTTGTACTTTTTTTTTCATTCAGTCAAATAGTCCTGCCAAGCTAATCCACACAACTAGTGTCAAGGCATGGGATAGTCGGGCAATAGCTAGAAATTTCTTGTTTCCTTTAAACTCGGTTAGATTTTAATGTTGTGAATGTGCATCTGAGGTACTTGTATAATTTGTGACTCAGTAATTCATTGACCATATTTATTTGATGTTCTTCAGAAAAAACATCTTAGCAAAGAAAAATATATAAAATTGTCAACCATGAAACAACAATGAGTATGTGGACCGACAACTACATTCTAATGTTATTCATTTGTTTAAACATCTAGGTAAACCTTGCATTCCCAACTCTAGGTTTTCTTCTCTTTGAGTGTATATGCGCATGTACTTACTATGTCCGAAATTTGCATGCTGGATACATAATACCCATCACTGCTTCAGTTTCTAACCTTCTTTTCTCACTGCACACCTAAAATAAAATGAGTCCCTGCATATAATTCGAACTTTGTTGTTTTATTTTTATTGAAGTCCCCAACTGAGGGACGTAACCTCTATGAGGAGCATCTACATGCTCAAAAATAACATACTATTCCCCTAACTTAACGATATACAACTTATCATTTTGCACGATGATGGGTATATGGTTATATTATTTAGTTTGGCATACCATGACCCCTATGTATGACCAGGCAAGTCAACATTCTTGTATACCTTATTTGATCGGCCTTTCCCTATACAGACCTTTACTTCACCAGTACAGAAGCATACAATTCTGGCTTACTATGCTACTCACATATTAAATAAGCTCTGTGATGAAAATAATATCATAATTTACAGAAGTTCGTTATATTCAACATGCATCCGTTATATCATAACATGCAACCTTTATAACCTAATATGCAACCCTGTATAATGGATCAGAAGTATCATCCATGACATGGGTAATCCTCGGCATGCATCATTTATTAATTAATGTACAATTCGGCAATTGATAAACATAATCATCCATAAGACAACTATTAGTAGGCATCCACTATTAATATAAAGTAATGCAGACTTTGCATCTAATCAGCATGATCATTCTCAAAGATAGATAAGCATCTACATGCAATCCATTAATAATAACATACAATTTTGCAACTAAGAAGGGCAGTTATCCACAAAAGTTAATTCAGCGATTGGCTTGCAACATAAATAACCAACAACTCAATACAGATAAGAGCATCACAACATTTCTCTAACATTTGTTTTTATATATATCACTGCCATCTTCCTTAGATTCTTCAAGCAACAAGGCCTTCTCAGGACCCACCTCAATGTGTGATACCAACAATCATTGAAGCCACGTGAATTCAAATCCAACATCAGCAACATTAGGTATCAGTATTTGCAATAGATATTTTCTCAAGATACCACCACCCATGGAAAAAGATAATCGTTCCTGAAGCCAAGACCACCGAAATAAAGGTTATTCAACATCAAGGCAATGTGAGTGCTTCTGTGCTCTGCCTAGAAGAATTTAACTAGATCTGACAATCCCAATTCTATTTGGCCTCCCCTGTATAGAGAAGTTAACAAACTTACGTGGACACTAGAAATTTAAGATAATCCGTATCCCTCTGAATTTGCTTTCCAGAGGTGAAGGATTTGTGAATTCTTCACCAGAGTGTTTTCATGAGGTAGAAGGAACCAATCAGATTGGCACAGAGGGAGTTGCATTACAAAAGCTTTTCCTATGTGATGATGTTTCTAAAATCTAAGAAAATTGAATTAACAGTTGTGGAGTCACGCTGCTTTAGCAACCTTTTCCTTATTCGACTGCCTACCGCTTTCCCATCCTTTCTGTGTAAATAAACTAAATGTCCCTGCCCCACACTAGCAATGCTTGTATACTGATGGTAGTTAGAATTCAACTATTGGTAAATCTTATTTCCTTTTACGTAAACCATATATGTATTATTTTTAATTAATTTTTATTATTCATTTCTTTTACCAACACCATTCTCTGAGTTTTTTTTTTAAGGTAAGTCTATCGGCCTCATGTAGTAATCAATATGATTGGCATAGATTTATGCTTTAAAAAATGTTGTTTCTCTGCTTTTGGGCTCATTTTGTGATAAGCATCTGAAAGTCAGTCATTTCAAAAAGAAGAGACAACAATATGGCGGCCCTTTCTCTGATGCTTAGGTTGGCAAGGCATTGTTGCTTATGAGTTACCATAAAACAAACACCCAACCCGATGTCCATACCGAAAAAAGAATAAGAAAAAAACAATGCATGAATATTAAACATCACACCCGTGTATCCAAAGCTGAGCCTGAGGGAGTTGTACACATTAGAGCTTTCCTCGGAAGAACATATGGCTAGCTTTTGGTCGTGTGCATAAATTTCATTCCCCTACCTTGATTTACAGCTCTCCTTGTGCATACTTTATTGTGATCTCGAAGCCATCGATTAGCCTTGGAAATGCCTGTGACCTTGCCATCATATGGCTTCATAACAACACAAGTTCTCCACTCATGGAGACTCCCCAACGAAATCATATCAGCACCTTTACAAAAGAAAACTTCCTTCTCAGCACGTTTTAGAATTGGTTATTAATTGTACAGTAACAGCATTCAAATTATATATTTGACACAGTGACACACGTTGAAACTACCTATCTCAGTTAATCTATAGATGGATTGATAGATATGTCTTTATAAATGTATTACATTTAAGGAACTCTATTAGTCTTGATGCTTCCCAGAACTCTAGAATGTACAACATTGTATGCAGTTTATTAATGGAGATTCACCTTAAGTGAGATGAGTGGTCTATACAATAGACATGTTCGTTTCGCCAGGCTTTTAAGGGTTTCATTCTTCCCTAAACTGTCATCCTTTAGTAGTTCAGTATATATATATATATATGTGTGTGTTATTGTTTCAAATGTCAACATAAATATCTCATCTGAGCATATGTGCCAGAAGATTTTTAATATTTATTTTTAAATCTAAAATAATCCAAAGTTAACACTTATACCTAGACCCTTTTGTAGACATTGTGGGAGGGAGGCTGACTTAGTGCTTAATTTTTTATTTTTTTTTCCATATCCTATGGAGGCATATTGGCCCAAAGGCCACAAGGTTTGAACTTGACACTCCAATACCATTTGTAATGAACCTCTTGAACCTATCGAGGAATTAGCCCCTAGAAGCCATAAATTTAAAATTTTGGGTTCATTCACAGTTAAAGATTTATCCCTCCTTGCAGATCTTGTGTTCTAAAATTACCTCAATCATATTACTATTAGGCCATAGTACAATTTTCTCCTTAATTGTTTTACTAGTTCTATTATATAGAACCTTAGATTCATTAACATATCTATTGTATATGATCAGCTTTTAAAACTAATCATGGCATGCGTCTTATGAAACCCTTGGGTTAATCCCTAGAAGAATTAATGGACATTAATTCAAGCTTACTGTAATTAGTATGGTTGTGTATCATGATCATAGTCCTCTACATATAATCAGTAGGTTACTGACCAACCCTTCATTCACATGCATAACTAGCTGGACTAGCGTAAAAGGAGGCAATCTTAGACATGCAAACACATATAAATTGAAAAATTGGCCATACAGTAAGGACCATTATGCGTCAATTCCACAATTGTTCTGCATGCATAAGTATTTAATTTATCACATAGCATTATAGGCAGACGATATTTGTTATTTAAATGTAATATGTAGATTTCATAGCTATCTGACATAGTCATATATTATCTCCTCTTAAACACCATTAGTATGTATAACCATGTATTATGCTTCCACTACGAACTCTGCTCTTGGATATAAAAGGAGTCACAGATATAATACATTGTCAAAAAAATCATTAACACAGGTAATCTATTTAAGTATAATTGGTGCATGCAATTTCTATCATGAATAAGATAGCTCATGGGTATAACTACTGTCACCCACTTTATACACTTCTACTACTAACTTCACACTAGAATGCAACATGCATAATGAAAAATCATTATCTCCATAGTAAAAATAACTGTGAGATGAATGATTTAACAATTTAAAAGTAAGGATTAAGATAGAACATATTTCATGCAAGTGACTTGGATCGGAATGAACAGAAATGCCAGTAATCTACTCATAAGCATTTCATTAAATTCATTCATTCATGGCAAGGAAACTTAAATCTTCTCATAGGAAAACTGGAACTATAACAAAGAGATAGAGTAAGAATCATCTTACAAACATCCCACGCATCTGACACAAGCTAAAACCTCACTTGGAGGGATGAGAACCACCACCCAACCATGACTCACATCTGATTCTCCCCAAGCTGATGATCTTGCCAAGGATCAACTGTCCTCAATTGATCGATGCAAAAGGTATTTAACACCCTCTTTCATGATTTAGTTATCATTGGTGGTGTCACGCTTTATCATGAAAGATTCAGCTCTATCCCATTCCTCATGGGATTGGGCATGCATCTCCCCATCTCCCCTCTCTTGGTGCTCCACTCTCCAAATAATTTATTTTGTTAATTTTATTTAATAATGCATTTGTTTTTTCTATTACATATCACCTAGCTTTCCTCAACTTAATTTAGAATTGTTTGACCCGCAAAAAAGGTATCAAACCTAGTTTTCCTCAGCTTAAATTTACAAACATTTAACACACAAGAAAAAATATCACACCTAGCTTTAACTTAACTTAAGTTTATAATAATTTAATAGACAGAACAAAAATGTTGCATTAATAATTTTTTAAAATTCATTTCATTTTTTCATATATCAACACAACATTTTATTATTATTTTTCTGCTAGCAATATTATTTCTCAACCTTCATTTCGTTTAATATTTTAAACTTTTAATTATCATTAATAAACAGCACAAGGTTGTGAACATAAATTTACCTTTATTGCATTTCAATTTAGTTAAATATTTTCAACTTACGGTTGAAAACATTCTTCTTTACATCATGTTTAACATGTTATTTTATGTTGACCCAATCGCGATTGTGTTTCAAATGATTATATAAATAGTGTTATTTTTTATTATAAATAATATTATCTATATTATTTTCCACTAATTTATTTTTAGTGGATATTATATTTTATATATCATTTTTTTATATTTTAGGATTTCATTACAATGGTTTTCTTGGAATTTGCAATATTGAAGTACAAATTAGTTCTTAATTGCAATATATATTTTGATTTTTTTTGCATTACAGCCGCATTTGCACTGAAGGATGATTTTGAAGCGTTTATATGTAATTGATGCCCATGCTAACCATTACGTTTTGCAGACAAAGATTCAAGAATATAGATGTCAATGCACACATGGGAAAATGCGACATCAAAGAGTATTTTGCTAATAATAGCCAAAAAGGCTGAGTTACGTATAGCATTAAATAATTTCACTAGATTCTTTTAATGTTTAAAACGATTAAAAATGTGAGCTTTTTGATGTTCCCCATATTCTAGCATGCATAGAGTGAATCAGATAGTATGCATTGACATTTACAATAATGAGAAATAATTGGTCTTTAAATATAAATATACGCAAGTATAATCTTTATAATATCAGCTGACGGCCTGTATAAACATTTGCCAGGGTGTATCGTGGGCATGTGCCTTCTCAAGATGAAGGATAATGGGGTTCTATGTACTTCATTAATTTTTAAGAGAAAGACGTGTCCTATGATTAATGGTTGCTTTGGATTCATTGAACAATATTCACTTTCGAGGCTCCAAACAAATTTGCACAGTTTCTGGAAAACCAGGGTCTCATAACACTGCGATGACACTGCAGCATAAAGTTGATTGACGTGTTAGTAAGACGTTAAGAGGCTACCTGTTCACATGCTCCTCTGAAACAGGCACATGGTTTGCGCCCGAACACAAATCTTGGCATTACAACGAATCCTATTCAGCGTTGCGATCATTTAGATTTGATGGCAAAGTTTGGACATGTCATAAGTTCATGCATCATCCCCTGCCAAAACCCAAATGTAGGACCGGCTGTGATCCTTCCAATGTATCTCTGTATTCATCATACTATATATATATATATGAATTAGGATGATTATGCATTCTCCATTTTTGTTTCTGGTTGTGCTTGTTAGTCTCAGTTCTGACCAATAAACACAGCGCCGAGATGGTTTCCAGGAGATCAATATACGAGAGGGAGGAGCGCAAATTCAAGAAGAATGTGAAAAGCATAATCAAATGCAACAACATGACAACATTCAAGAGTCCAGTGTGGGGAGAAGAATCGACTACTATGGGTATTTTGCTGCTCGCTTGCATTGCTTTCTCTGTGTAAGCAATCCAGGCAGTTCATTTATCTCAATCAGCAGATCCTCATCATAATCAAAACAATTTCAAATATTGTTCGGCTGATACTCAATAGATGTTTCTGTTGATATAATGTTTATCGGATCTCTTAAGCCGTGTATGTTTTGCATTCTTCAGCCAAGTTTTTGACGTACACTGTTGCATGCACGGAGAGGCTTTTGCTGCAGCAACTAGTAATTTGAGATTTCAGATGTTTTCTATAAAAAAAACCAGTTAGTATAACTTTTATTTAAGACAAACAAATGGCTATTTTGTGATGTGCTCCCTTGCATTCGTCTAGACATTAAAGTCCGGATCTATTTTCATAATTTTCGATATGATTTGGTCAATGAACTCCTCCCTTTCTCACTGTCGTAATATGTTTTAGTTGCTTGTACCAATCGTTAATGGACCGATGTGGATATTCCTAATTTCCGAAATGTCATTGCAGCTTTTCAGATACATAGATTTCCCCGTGTATCGGTCTCATGTACTGTTCCTTCAACTAGAGTGTGTCTTATGATCGTCATGTCTAACGAAAGAAATAACTCCAGTAGTTTGCGCTCAAGAAGCGCAGTAGTTTTATATTAACGTCAACTCCTGTGGATATTTGTCCCTATCAAATCATTTCACTGTTGCAGCTGTGGTAGCATTCTGGTAAAAGCCAGCCTGCACTGGAGATGGAAGAGGGTTTTAAGCTCAAGCTAAGCCTGCAATTTAAGACCTTGGCTTGAAAATGCATATTACAATATCAAATCGTCCGTTGCACTCCTCACACACAGGATAGACATTTTCATAGTTGACATACATGTTTTCGCTGTAGTCAATAAGAAAATCTATTACTAGTTAGTTATTGGTAATGAAAAGAAACTAGAAGTCTTATTATTAATTCAGGATTCTAGGATTTTGATATTTGAAATAGATTACATTAATTTTATTTTCAAACAAATCTCGAGAAACATCACCCATACTAATATTAATCTTTCTCCAATAAATCACCACTTTACTCCTATCTACATTCCCATTCCCGTTTCACCTTCACCTTCACGATATGTCGCGCTCCACAACTCTTCTTTCTGCTGATTTCTCTTAGCATATCGCTCGGCTCTTTCTTGTTTTTGCTCCCCTGTACCCATTGTCTCCTCAACTACTTCATGAACTCCCTTGAATCTGCCCCTTCCCCATGCGCAAGGGAATTACGCTGCCATGTTGTCGCTCTAGAGGCTCATCAATCCTTTCTCACAGAACAGCATCTAACAGCATCTTGATCCAAAGCGGAAGCAACAGTAAATATCCTCCGTGCGGTCTGTCTGTATATAGGAAGATACAACCAATATGAAAGTAAGTCATCACCAACTTCAGCCTCTCTGATTTTTATTTTTATTTTATATGGGCAGTAATCGCACCCTTGTTCATTTGACGATGTAAACGCATAGATAGAGTTGATGTGTACTGGTTACCATTTTAAAAGTATAGCAGAATGACATTACATCCTATGATATTACATAGGATCACTTTGCTATTTAGACAGTCTTCTTTTTCAAATAGAAAGATAATAATTCAAAACCCGAATTTATTACTATAAGCCTATCAATTAAATCATCGTGGTTAGGTGTCCACTTCTCAATTAAATGAATTATGACTTTGGTTACAAACATGTTTGGAATTTAACGTTCCACAAAACATTTTTTTTTGGGGTTTTAGATGTATCTTACCCTAAATAAGAATGTAATAGTTCAATAGAATTATAAATAGATTAATATAGATAGTCGAAAAAAATTAATACTTTAATATAAATATGTAGTTCAACTGACTGATTCTTGATAAAACAATTCTCTTTTTAACTAAGCAGTGACCTATTTAACGAAAAGGCATGAAAAACATGTAAACACCGTAATTTGTCTTCTTAGGCCGAACAAATTCCAAACTCCAGGATTTGGCTAGATAAATAGAGAGGCTGGGTTAGATCAATAGAGTTATTTTGATTTGAAATCCATTATTGTGAAGTATCAATACCCTAGAGGCTTGACCATTACAAACATGTTCGAACAACATAATTAACTGAACGTACCCGGCCGAGATCGCAGCGTATGAGAGAATTAAGAAGAGGCCGAGTCAAATCATAAGAGCGTTAAAGAGAAATTAAAGCCTTAGCATAAATCTTCAGCGTTTTCGTTTTGCTTTGGGGCATATTTTTGAGCGAATTGTGTGCAAAATTTGTTGCTATTCGTTCATATCATAATTTTGAATTATAAAATTTGTATAATCTAAATCTTATATGCATGCTTAATTTTAATAAAATTTAAAGAAACCTCAAATATAAAAAAAAAAAAAGGTTTAAATGGTTCAATATGATTGCCTATTATATTTTTAAGTTGTTAGGAAGTGTGTTTAGATTTAATTTGGGTAGTATAGTGTATTTTTGCAATAATTAATTAGATGGTATCAAACAATGTGTTGGATTGAATCCAAAAAAAAGTTTTACATATTTTCTATATAAAGATTTTTTTGATGTGGTGTTTGAATGTGGTATCTAACATTTATGAAGTTGAATTGGGTTTTCAATTTAGGTAATTTTATGTTTCAGTGTATTCTTTCACTCTTCCTCTTAAATTACAACATAGTATCTTAAATTACGACATAGTACCAGAGTTATAGCTCAATGCGTTAAGGTAGAGGGAGCTTTAAAAAGGGGATGTTGGCTTGAATTATTTTTTTTTGGTTTTGGAGGTTTTATGTTTGTCTTAATGCAATCCATAGGTTTCCCAACCACACAATTCAGGTGTAGTAATTGCCATTTATTATTTCTGCATAGGCCACCATTATTGCTAGAATAGTTGACAAATCATTGTTAAGACAGGAGCAACAACCAAGTTTGGCAAAGGACAACCTTGCGAGGGTTGTTATAAGCTACCCTTGTTGAGTTTCATAGTGAAGAATCCTAAAGTTAATATTCCTCTAACAACCCTCATTGTGTCAAGAGACCCAAGAAAAATCTACAACATAATCCTGACATCAATAGTGAGGCATAGCTCAATGTTGTCATCAAGGGACAGAGTAGTTTCCTTAAAAGGCAAAAAAAAAAAAATCATCACCCTAGAGGCCAAACCCATAAAGGAAATCCATTCTTTTTCTTTGTACAGGATCTACTATTATGAGAGGGGCTTTATATGCCAAAGCAAAGCCATGGTTTCTTTGTGGATTTTTTTCCCTATTACAAGTATAGGTTTCTGTGAGGAACCATTGCCACATCTACTCATGTTAAAATTTTCTCTTTTGTTTTTAAGTGGATTTGCCACTATAGAGCCCATTCGAAGTCTTATAGGGATAAACACTAATCATGTCAATGTTTCTTTGTGGTTCTAAGACCCACCATTATAAGCAAGATCCACTGATGCTAAGTTTTGAATACCTTTGTAAGGGTTTTGGTGAGTTGAAAATTGGGGAGAAGCCCCCAATCCATAATAACCAAAAATTGTTATACAAGCTAGTCACAACTTCCACCAATAATAAGAACAAATAGGGTCCCATATTGAATGGTATAAATAATACATATTGAAAAATTAAAATGAAATGAATTTTGAAGAATTTGGATTGCTCGGAAGCAATAGTCACAAAATATGAAGAACCCAAAGGTGTAGACTTAGCAACAATGTCGATTTCTCAAAGAAATGATATAGTAAAGAGAAAAAGAAAGGATTCAAGAGCACTATAGAATCTACACAATGGAGTTGAATACTCTATATTCCTAAATAATTCAATAGAAACTAGTGTTCATCAAGCTTGGGAAATTTTTGAAATATCATACCAAGGCACCAATGAGGTCAAAAATGAAAATCTGTAGATAGTGAGGAAGAAGATTGAAGCTTTGATAGTCAGAGGTACTAAAGAAATAGATCAATGCTGGTTGAGAAAATTCTCAAAAGTCACTCACTTCATTTGAAATGTTCGTGAAATCCATAAAAGAAATGAAAGAACTAACAAAGTTTTCAATTCAAGAATTGATAGTATCAATGTTGAATCATGACTCAAGAATTAAAGGTAGAAATGATTCATTATAAAATTCCTTTCAACCTTAAGCCACAACTAGTAGATGGAGAGGTAGAGGTAATAAAAGCAAAGGAAGAAGAGGAAGATAAAATTTTAGCACCAAAATCAAAAAATAAAGTGAACCTGAGCAAGCACAACATCAACCTCATAATAAGAAAGGAAGTGGCGGAAACAATAGAGGAAGAGGAATGATGGAAAATTCAAATATACTATGCTATCACTACAAGAAATATGGCCATTTTGAAAGTGAACATAGGAAGAAATATTCATATTTGAACATGTTCCCAAAAATGATGAGGGGACACCATCTTCTATTTTTTTATTCTTGTTCAACACCACAAGAAAATAGTAATGAATATATCAGGTTACTCAACCATGGTTGTAGAAACCATATGAAATGTAACAATGATCTTTATTCATGTTTTGAAGGAATCATTAAATCTTAGATTAATTTGGGTGGTGATCATCTTGTTAATGCCTTAGGAAAAGGTATTCTTATAGTTATTAATAAGCATAATGGGAAGCAATACATCCATGATGTCTATGGTGTACAAAGTCTTATGAACAAACTATTAGTTCTAGGACAAATGACTGGAAATGGTTTTAAATTCAAGGTTAAAGTTTCTAGCCACGCAATTCTTGACAAGCTACCCAATGAAAGGTTCATTGAAAGGATCAAAATGACCAAAAACAAGATGTTTCCGTTAGTCATGAGAAACGTCAAGCAATCATTTTCAAATGCTTAGTTTGCAGCAAGTTGTGATGTAACATGATTATGGAATCTTCAATATGTCCATTTAGCTTTTAATAGTTTTGATCTTTTGAAAAAAAAAAAAACTATGGTTGTAGGTCTAACTATCATAGATTTCCATCATAATCCGTGTGAAATTTTTATCATTGCTAAACCCCAAAGGAATGATTTTTCAAATGTTGTTATCTATAGAGCTAAAATTTCATTTGAGATAGAACAAAGAGACCTTTGTGGTCTAATGCAAACATAATCAATAGGAGGAAAATTTTATAGTCTAATCTTTATTGGTGATTTCAACAAAATTACGTGGGCCTTATCCATAAAAATAAAATCTAATACATTTGGAAAATTCAAGCAATTCAAACCTATTGCAAAAATCAAAGTGGAAAGCAAATTAAAATATTAGAATTAGATACTAGAAGGAGTATGATTTGAAATAATTTCTAGCATATTGTAGGGATCAAGGTATGAAAAGAGAATTTACAACAAATTACACTCACAAACAAAATGGAGTAGCAAAAGGAAAAATCAGATCATCATGCTAATAGAAAAAAACATGTTGAACCCCAAAGAATTTGCCAAATGATTATTCGGTAGAAGAAGTAGCAATCTTAGTTTATATTATGAATACATCTCTAACCAAAACCATCAACGATAGATTTACATTATAATATTCGAGTGGTATGAAGATAACTGTATAATTACATTCAAAAATCATTGGTTGTGTAGCCTATTCACATGTCGAAAAATAAATGAGAAGGGAATTGGATGACATAAGTGAAAATGCATATTTATTGGTTATAGTGGAGAAAAATTGTACAATCTTATCAACAAGAAAGAAATTAATGGAGAACATGTTAAATTCTTCGAAGATCAAGCATGAAATGATCAAGATAATATAGTAAATAGCAATCATGTTTCTCCACATGCATTCGAAGAACATTAAGAAAGAAAAGTGGAACAACTACGACAAGTACTGCCACAATTCATAGTCTACATAAAGGGAAAAATCAAGAAGGAAATTATGCACACATTCCATCCTAACGCGGTGAATTTGAGCCAACCATTTTATAGAAAACAAGAAATTTGAGAGAAAATTATGAACAATTAAATAATGAACAGGTACATTTTTCCTTGTTGTTTTCCAAACCAACATATTTTGCAGAAGAAATAAAAAACAGGGGTTGAATATATGAATGAAAAAATTACAATAATAGAGAATAATGACATGTAGAGTCTTGTAGATCTACCAGAAAGAGTAACAAACATTAGATTCAAATGGGTCTGTAAGACCAAGTTTAATGAAAATTGAAAAATTGAAAAATAAAGGTAGATTGGTAGTGAAAGGCTTTGCACAATAGCATATATTATATTATGAATAAACCTTTGATCCCATACGAAGGTCAGATATGGTTGGAACAATATTACTAATAATAGAAAAATCACTAGTTAATTTGCCGAATGGATGGGAAATTAATATTTTAAATCAAATCTTCAAGTAACATTTTTATATAGATTAGCTTCCACGATATGAAGTCAAGGGTTAATAGAATTTTAAAAATATATCAAAGAAAATCAATAAAAAAAAGTTAGGAAAAGACTCTCTATGGTTTAAGACAAGCCCCCAGAGCATGGTACAATGTAATTGATTTTGATATCCTCTTTAAAGGATTCAAACAAAACATTCATGAAATCATGTGTTTTAACACAAAAGTAAACACATTAACACTCATTTTCACTTCATCCAAAAGATAGTCAACAATGGTGAAGTCAATCTTTAGTTTTTCAATTCAGAACAACATTTTAGAATTGAATGTGATGAAAAATGTAATTAAGATGAAGTCAAAAATAAGGACGAGTGTTGAATGTAGTCTCTGACTACATCTTCCCATTGTTAGGTAGTTAGTCAATAATTTTGATAGTGTAGTGCATCAAGGCACAAGCAATTCTTTCTTTGGAATAATGAGTTAGACCATTTTAAACAAGTTGTTAAATTGAGTAAAAAAAAATTAGTTTTATATAATCTCTATGTATCAATATATTGGTGTGGTGTGGAAAAGTGTATCTTAATACGAGTAGAGCTCTCATGCTTCGTTGTTCTTGTGTTTTACTAATTTTTTCACTCTTTCTCTCAAATTCTTATAGAAGTGACGACATATCTTATATTCTAGATAAATATGATGTGCTATATTTTGAGTATAAATATGTTGTTATCACAATTAATGTAACCACACTCGTATCACATGCTCGGACTACCTAAACACACACGAATGAAAAGAGAATATGAAGGGTAACATTCTGACAAAAATATCACTGCAATCCCTTAAAAAAAATATGAACACTATACTAAATAAAATATTCATTAACTTAATGAGGTGAGTGAGCTTGTAAGTTGTTCAGTCTTAATATTCATTAACTTAATGAGTTGAGTAAGCTTGTAAGTGGTTCAAATAAGATTGAGGTGTGAATAATAATGTTTACTATTTCTTACTATTAGCGTCATTTTTAATGGGTATGGATAATGTTATGTAGTGCCTCCATTCTTCCTCATTACATTCAAAAAAAATCTACCATATTAGAAAAGCTAATTCAAATTAACGATTAAAAGACAATGTTTTTCGTTGTATCAATTAACTCTGTTTTCTTAATCTTAAGATCAAATAATAAAATATTATTCACTTTTATCGGTACATATTAACATTATAGTAAACAATAAAAGAAATAGTGATTCATAAAATTCGTTCATTAGACAATAAAAGAAATAGTGGTTCATCAAATTCGTTCATGAGACTTTTGTTTTGTTAATCTTCACAGTACATAACCAAATATATTCACCATTCTCTACCCATACTAACACTCGTGAGGAAAAAGGGTGGAGATTGATACAACTCATTCATATACATTTATGAATTGTTTTAAAATGTTTATCAACAAACATTAACTTAAAAAAGGAAACTTATATGTTTCATTGTATTTTTATTCATTTAGAGATGATGTTCTTTTTATTTATATAGAGAGGATGATTTGATTATTTATTTTATTAAGGAAAAAAACTAAAAATAGTTAAAAAAAATCTAATTTTGACTTTATGATATGAGATTTGAATTTTAGATTTTATTGTTTATTTCGTATTTCATAATTGGTGATTTCTAATTTATATATTATATATATATATATATATATATATAATATATAATTCAATTAAAAAAACTAAATAATTCACATGATCATAAGCATAAATATTTTTGAAATGAAAGAAAAACAACATTTTTAGTTATAAATTTGTACTTACCTTCTCATAAGTTTACACAAATGTCAAATGCAATCATTTGTTGAATGGAATTTAGTTCCACAACTAATAATTATTTTTTCTACTTATTTTTGATAAAGAAATGAACAAATACATGGAAAACATATTTTATTTTATACAAATTTTGCATATTATATGTATAATAGTTAAATGAAAAGTATCTAAAAAACCACTTACACTGAAATTTGAATAAATCTATTAAAAAATAAATCAAAATATAATTTTAAAAATATTTTTTTAATATTTTTATTTTAAATAAGATTTTATTATTTTCATTAAAAACCATTTAAACCTTAAATTTGCTCATACTTCCCAAAAAAATTAATTAAAAAATCTATTAAATTAATTCCAAACCATATTTCTTGCATTACACCCTAAACATTTAAACAAAATATTAATGCTTAGAGTAAACATTTTAAATATGTATAACCCATTTTTAAAAATTTGCGTAATGTGAACATTAGGTTTACAGAAACACTTTCCACTTCATGTTTACAAAAACACTTTCCACGTTTACAAGAACACTTTACACGGATATTTTTTTCAAAGAGGTTTTTGCTTTTGTTAATAAATTTGTGTAGAATAATCCATTCTGTAGAAGTATTCATCTAATTGAGATGGTATCGTAGATTTTATAGGAAAAAGTAATAATATAAAGTTTAAATTATATTTGTTATTACTGTTTATAAGACACGAGCATGGCTACAATATATAACAATGACAAAAGGATGGGCTTTAAAGAAAGATAATGGTTTAGATAGGTAAGTATGTTTTATATATGTTATAATTAAAAAATTACTCGTTTTATAATAATATAAAATATATACTTATTTTAAATTAATAGAATATAGGAAATAAATTAAAAAAATTAGTTTCAAACAATTAGGTTTGCTAAGATAACTATGTATAAACATAAATAGATAGCTAGCATTTGCATCAAATGTTGCAAAGAAAATGTGCTAAGGCATAAATTGAGGAAGAATGGTGGAATATAAATGATTATTGAAAATAAGCATTAATAAAGAAGCTTGTATGCAAAAGTGAAAGATAAAGCTAAATGATTTACATTATCTGAATTTTATGGATAATATAATGTTTGTAACAAATATTGGCTTCTTATCTTCTAAGATGTTTTTTTAAGTTTGAATAAAAATTACAAGTAGTAGATTATAATGGATGACACTTTCAATTCGCCACATAGTACCTCTCGAAAAAAAGATCTTTACAAAAAGGATGTTGTACAATACCTCTTGTCCATCTTTGTTAGAACATTGCATTCACCGAGTGACATATAGTGATCACGCTTTTACAAAGTTTACTTTAGGGTTAAAGGCATTCATACCAAATGTTTTGCTTATGTATCGCCACCACCAGCACTAGGGCTACAAAGCCCAAGGTCATATGTCAGTCATCCTGCTATATCCCCTTCGCCAACATTTATAGTTTCTATGTAGATTTTGACTTAATGAAGAAAAAAAACTTTAATATCTATCAATCAACAAAGAACATAGAACCTACACTAAAACTATATTATTCATTCCAATCAATATTTAATAATTTATAATTACCATAATTTTTTTTTTATCTTAGCACAAATCAATCTTTATGTTGGTACTGTGTTCAATTATTAGTCTATCAACGTCAAAATGCCGGCCACCGCGCGCCAAGCTCTCCATTATGTAGATATTTTGTAGATATTTTTGTTTGAAAGGTTTGACTTCCAAATTGTTTAAAGATGTGTTTACAAAAAATATTAAACCTATTAAAAATTAGAGTTATATTATGTTATTCCAAAGAAAACAATTATAATTAAAATAATATTTATAATTATTAATTAAATTTTGAAATTATCAAAATAATAGATTTAAATGTTTTTAGGTTTCATGTATGCGAAATTGAAAACTTTGTCCATATTGTCATCGATGTTAACTAATATTACAAGATTTCTAGCGAATGTTAATCCATGTTAAGTAATATTATAAGATTTCTAGCAAAGTTTAATTCAATGTGTCTTTTTAGAATGGGCTTTTCATTGCTTTTCCATGCCCACAAATTTTGTAGAAATTTTCCATATGCGAATTGTTTAAAAATATAAAGAATTTGTGTTGGGCAATTAAGAAACACTTGAACTTCAAGGATCTAACACTATTTCTATATTTCTCACTTATATTGAGATGTTGTAAAATGACAATGTTATATTATATTATTGATTTGAAATTGATAATAAAATAATAATTATTATATATAATTAAAAAGTTATTAAATATTTTTTTAAAATTATTAGTTAATTATTTTTTTTAAGAAAAAATCAAGTGACGCAATATCCAAAAAGTATACTTGTCAATTTCAAAGAAACATTGTGGAGAAGGGTGATTTATTCAAATGACAAATTGATCATTGCGAGAAATAACTACAACTTTGTTGTTTCAAAAAGAACTAATGAAGTTCAATTTGAATATGCAGGTTCTTGCCACTCCACACAAAATGTCCTAAACATCTTGTGAATATCATTTGTAGCTTCAATAAGAGTATGATACCCCTTGTGGCTTCAAAATAGATCTTTAGTCATTCTATTGTTTGGATTTATATACTCTATATAGTTGTGATGGCATTTTTATCTTTTAAATTTTTAGCTATTTTAAAAATACATTTACAATTCAACATGCACCACATATTACATTTTTTGTTATTATCAAACATGTTAATTAGTATCCCATATATTTTAAGCAAGGAATGCAATTTTAGGTGAAATTTAATTGCGGAGTAGATTTGTTTCTGTAGAAACTATTGGAAAATTCAATAACGAAGATCATGGTTAAGAAAATATTTTCTTTGATACTTCACCTAAGCTCTAAGTTGTGCTTTTGTTGATATTTTAGATTTCTACCAGAGAAACCTCAGAAGAAGGGAGACTTCAATGTTCTATAGAAGCCTCAGTTTTCTAAAATAACTAGTTCGACATTGTTTGAAAGTCCATACTAAGAGTGTTGAGAATTTTTCGATCCACGATGTAGACCATTCCTTTTTCAGATTTGCTTCCTACAACTTGCTTTGAATTTTCAGCTCTTCCATTGTAATTCTTTCTTTAGGCTCCAAATCAATTCTGTACTTATCATGTATGCATTGAAGTGTATGGAATGGATTTAATTTACTAAAGAAACAATAAAAATAAAGAGAAGGAAGGCCTTGTATGACTGTTAGACGTTTTTGAGTTTTTGGCTGGATTTGGGTAAAATAAATTTTAGTAAAATCATGGTTTTTTATTGTTTAAAATGTGTTTTGATTGTATATATGGATTCACTTTAATGAAAAAAAATTTGGGATTCCAATTGTGGACAGTTCACAAATCAAACTTTTGATTCCAATAAATCCCAAATTTTACCAGGAAATATGCCCAAAAAAACTCCAAAACATATAACCGATAAATCGCCACTTAAAAAAACATAATGTATTGAAATATTACCAAAGAAAGGTTAGTATAAAGAATACAAATAAACCTAATAAAGTAAGATAATGTAAATTTACCTCAATCACCATATTTTGTATTTCCTTTACGGCTTGATTTACTATGGTCATACATGGCTCTAGTGGTGTGGAAATCATATAGATGTCTCCTGTTTCCAAATATAGTACAAAATTTGTAGGATTGATCGGAATATTTGGTGTTAATCCACTGCTACCAAAATATCCCATGGTATCTCTTGCTTGACCTAAGAAAATAGGTCATCCTTATAATAACGCCATGAGTTTATCGAACATATGAAAAATCCAGCTACTTAGTTGATGTATTGTTGTAATTATGGTGGTTCCACTTTCCACATAATTAAACTTGCATGTCATAATTCTATCTAGGTGGTTATTAAGAAGCAAAAGTAACAAATCTTCTCCTTACCTATCCATAAGAACCTTCAAATATTTCAGTTGCAAGCAACATCACCTATACATTAGTGTACGCTTGCAATGTTATTAAGAAATTGTAGTAGTTTGAGTGATGTAGATGAATCAATCCCTGATGTGGGTTCATCTAACAAGAGAATGGACAGATCCACAAGTATTTCATATGTAAAACAAGTCCTCTTCTTCTTTCCTCCACAGATATAGCACAAAAGGTATCCACCAACTATTTTATTTTGGCATCTGGACAATATTAAACAAAAAAATATCAAGTTGCAATGTAAATATCATCTCTCAAAATCTCTACACATGTAGATTTTCTTTTTTTTTTGTATTCAAATATAATGTTACATTTATATTTATCGCTATTAGATTCAATTCTAATCCCATTTATCAGGCTTAGCCTCTACACATATAAACATAATATACCTTTCCAAGCCAAGACATTGAAGTGCTGCTTCTACTTTTAAAATATTTTATTGTTTACTCATATGGCTTGAAAGCTTCAACTTGGTAGCAAAAAAAAGTGTTTCATAAATCGTTAACCTATCATAAGTATGTCCTCTTGTTTTAAAAATCCTATCCTACAAGAAGAAAGTTTTTTATTAGATTAATCCTACATATGGATGTAACTCTTCAATGACCTATTTTGTTTTAGCAGATTATACTATTTTCTTAAGAATATTATATTAAAAGCATAGTGGTAAATTCAAAACATGATCATATTTATTTTTATTTCATATTTCAGAATACTTTGAAAATATGATGGAAAGGAACAAAGTCAATTGTTTGAATTCACTACTATCCATCATATTTCTGAAATATTCCTAAACCTGCAATCGAGTTAAGTTCAATGTCCAAACACTTAGTAAATCAATACTCTTTCTCAACTATGATAAACCTCTGACTACTTAAGTGTATGCATTTCTAAATTTATTTTCATCTTAATAAATCTTACAAGGATGTTGAGTCCAAATCTCACTTTGAAAAACCATTTGTAATGATTGGAAAGGAATGATTTTGTCATGAAACTATTGAATTGCTACAAAGATCAAATATATCCAAGATAATTTTATTAATATAATAAATAATTCAAAAGTTAAGTTTATGGTACACAATGGTACAGTGTGAAAGTGCAAAAGAAACTCCTAAATAAATACTAAAATCATACAAATAACTTGTGCTTAATTATGAAATATCTATGTTAATTCAAACTACCATCTAAAATTTCCTATAAAGTTTCAATATATGAATAACATTTAAATTCTTACTGACCTTCTCTTTAGGGCATTTGTGTAAGGGGCCTCATTGTATGTCAAAGAACTAGTCAATTTTCCTTGAATTCTTCCTCCAATAATTTTGAGCAAAGTTGTTTTCCCACTACCTCACAAGCCCATCAAAGCCATAATTTGTTTTGATGTTGCATAACTAGTTATTCAACTCAGGATCTTCTTCAAATTAGCATGGCTTTTCACCACCCTTGTAATCTTACATATGGGATTCCATTTGAAACTCTGTGTAGCTAGATATTGCACAATGTATTCCAAGTCTGTAAACTGCAGAACAACTTCATGGTTAGGCCAATCAAGAATTTCTCTACATCACATGTCATATATACTAATGGTCTAAAAAATGATTATATGTCCTAGATATATCTAAAACTTTCAAGACAAGACTCGAAGCTATATATACTACCTTAATAGAGAATGAAGTAGTTAATTCCCCTTGTTCATTTATTATTAATGAAGTGTGTGCATCCTGTGCAGTTCTCATGCATGAAGGTTCTTTCCTTGAACATAAGTAGGTAAGATATTTAATTTTTGAAATAGATGTTACCAAAATTACACATAAAAGTGTATGGAGAATGCATTATCATAATGAGACACTTGGAAAAACAAACTAAAAAAAGAAAGAACTTTACCATGTGATAGGCAGGCCACATCTTGGGCAGTCACAGGGGTTATCTTTGGTACAAGCATCCTTGATACTAGATTCAAATAAAGATGTTGTTTCAATAAGTTGTGCAATCAAAACATAATTGAAGATGAAGTACCCATGTGGTCACAACCTGTAGCTAACAATAAAATCAGTCTCATCAACAATTCTTTAAATGATAGAACCATAAAATTCAGAAGTATTATAAGAAAAACTAAAATAGAAGTGCAATCATATTATCGTGATGATGTTAATAAAAAATATCAACTCTTCTGAACAATAAGTTATTTTCTCGATTTTTGACTCTTATGAAAAGTAAGTTATTTTAAATATTCTTGACTTTGAAATCCTTCAACTACTTCTTTGTTTATCACAAAATGCCCTGCTGGAGTGTTTATGTGTTTTTTTTTCGTTTGTTGCTCCTTGGATTTTGAAATGGGAAATTTAGAGCCTTCCGAATAGAGTTTAACCTCCAATGAATAGGTTCCATCCTAAACCATCAATAGTACAATAAAATTTCCTCATCTAGAAGCTGACCTTTGAGCGCAAACAAAACATGTTTTCTCGCTAAACCTTAATTTGTTCAAATAAAATTTCATTGGGTTGCTACTTATTTATGCGCAAAACAACCCTCATAAATATTTTGTGACCTAGAAATAAACCAGAACCTATGTTCTACTGAAATATTATCATTCATTTGAACTTAAGTTTCCAAGATCAAATCTAAGTTTAAGATGTTGATGTTCCTCTAGCTTTTTCATGATCATTAATTCTAATGTGTGATGATTTTCACAATGGTCTATCAGGAAACTACAAGATATGACATGAAACAACATCAGAATGCTTCCTATTTATGTGCAACACAACCTTGATAAACATGCTGAGCCCTGAGAATAAAGCACGTGGTACATTATACTAAAAACTTTTCATTCCTTTAAATTGAAAGATTATATGATAAAAATTGAGTTTAAAAAGTATGTGAACCAATCTCTTAGCCATTCAATCCATTTGCATGCAACCCATATATTGCACCAAGACAAGAGAAGTGCTCTTACAACCTCGAGTGGAAGACATGTCAACTCTTTCACAAATAAATAATTAATTTAATTTTTTAAAAAGTCTCAACTAAGAATAAATAAATTGGTATGAATCCATCGTAATGTTTTTTATTGAGATATTGTAGATATTTTTTAATGTTTAATAGGTATACGATAAGATAGGTTTATACTAAACTCTCTCAAATAGATAAATATGTTAGTGCTGAAAATTGGCATTGGAGATCAAATAGAAAATATCACAATGATGCATTCAATTGCAAATGCATAATACCTATAGATATTCAAAGCATTAATTAGGAAGTACCACAAAAAAATTGATAAGGAGAGCCAAAAAATACTAATGAATTTGATTGATTTGAAATTAGAAAAAGTTTGATTGCAGAGGCATAAGAACCAAAAATAGTGAAAAGAACTAAATAAATGTGTTAGATGTTAGTGAGGATGATCTGGATTTAAACAGGAATGCAAAAAATTACAAATATAAGAATAATACAAAGATGCAGTAGAAATAACACTTCATTTTGTCAATATAAAATACTGAAATATGCTTACAAATAGAATGGAAATAAGACTAGCTCGGGTGATGGTAGTTTATCTCTAAGAAGAGATATGGTGGCTACATGCTTCTGAGCTACGATACAATGAGGCTTGAAGGCCTATTTATTGTTTAGAAACAATGGAAAACACTATACATCCAAAAACCTAACCTTAGGAGATGAAGTGCCAAACTATGGGCCCTGTTTGGGTAAATTGGTACATGAACTTCCCAAGGTCGTAACATTGGCATACGATCTCCATTTGACACACAAAATACCTTGTTAGAAAGATATATCTAAGGACTAAAACTTTTGAGTGAGAAACATTGGTGCATGACCCATGTTGCTCCTGGTTTTCCTAGAAAAAGGTCGTTTAGCACCTCAAAACAACTCCAGAAATTCAAGAACCAAAAAGCTGCCAAAAATAGTAAATTGTGCTACAAATAAGGAAATTGAAAAACTAAAAGAAACAATGGTAGGGGTCCAAGTGGAATAGTTAGGTTGCCACCAATATCCACCTGGATCATTCGTCCCCCCCTTAGGAAGCAATGGTCCCCATTGCATTGAGTTCCTCCATGAGATGAGGAGACCTCTACTCAACTTGGTCCTTGGTGAGCCACTTGACCTAGTGAGGGAGTTGGCCTAATTTGACAACTCGATATAGTTGTACCCTTTGATGTCAAGTGTTACTAATCTACGTGTCTATGATCCGATTAGTTGTGGTTTTCTCCATGCAGTGTAGATTTAACTTTGTAGGTGTGAGTTGTTCTGCAATGTTTGATGTGTCCAGCAATGGCGAGAAGTATGGTTGAAGGTGGCCCAAATTTAACACTAGGTACATGCCAAGAAATGGGGGAATGCTAAGCCCAAATGGATTGTCACCCACAACCTTGGTAATGGAAGGACCTTATTGGAGTGGTTTGAGTTTTTGATACACTTTGGTAAGGCATTCCTTCAGGAAATGCAACCAAACTTTATTGCCCACCTGAAACTTGTGTGGCACCCGATGTTGATCATGTCACTTCTTGTACTTGGCATTTGACTTCTCCAGAATGTCATGGACCCATTGGCAAATATGTTGGATGTGCTTAATGAATTTTTCTGCCTTATCAACTTCTAGCTGGACATGAGCCGAATCTACCTTAGTAGCTGCAATTGGTATGGCTGCACCAATGGAACATAGTGGCTGGAATCCCAAGCCCACCTGAAAAGGGTTGTGTCTAGTCGAGCTGACCGATTATAACTGTGTTGGACATAGGGTAGGCTCTCATCCCATGTGCATGGATTCTTCAGTTGTACATGCATAGAATGTGTACGATCATAGTGTTGACGACCTTAGTCTGGACATTAGTTTTGGGATGGAAAGTTGTGGACTTAGTGAGCTTGGTGTCCAGCATCAACCAGAGACTGGACCAAAATTTACTGAGGAACCTACTATCTCGATTTGAGATGATAGACTTTGGAATCCCAAAGTGTACCCACTGATTCAAAGAAGAGTTTAGCAGTGGCTTCTGTTGTGATATTCTTGTTGCAGGCTACCAGAATGGCCATCTTTGAGAATCTGTTGTTGACCACAAAAACACAGTCGTTGACATGCTTAGTAGAAGGAAGGCCCAACATGTAATCCATGGAGATGGATTCCCAAGCTCGACTAGGGGTAGGCAGCGGAGTATAGAGGCCTTGCTTCTTGATGGTCGGTTTGGCAATGGCGTAGGTAGTGCAGGATCTAATGTACTTCCCAACATCTTTTCAAAGATTCAACCAGTAGAAATAATTATGTAGTACTGCCACTGTTCTCTCGACCCTGAAATGCCCAATAGCCTGACTATAGTGTGCTTCCAAAATCATCTTGGCTTACACACCTGAAGGAACACAAAGGTGTCCTAGGTGGCATAGCAGGGCATCTTGAACGTGAAAATCTGGAACTTGCTGACCCTCCAAGAGTATCTGCTATGTGTGGTCGAAATTTGGGTCACTTTTATAGAGAATTTGTTGATCAGAAATCTCGTTCCCACAAGATTTGAGCACAGTGGTTAACACCATGATTGGTGGTCAACTGAGGGAATCTGCAACATTATTGGTGCTACCCTTCTTATACTTGATATTCAAATGGAACTACTACAGGTATTTGGACCACTTTTGATGGTGATCATTCTACAACTTCCCTTGCATCTATATGAACTGCACGGATTGGTGGTCTGTGTGGATGACCCTTTCCTTCCCAAAACTGTAATGCTTCCATTGTCGGTAGGCCTGCACAATGGAATACATCTCTTTTTCATAAGTGGGATACTTCCGAGCTGTTCTGAAAGTGTCTCATTGCAATATGCCATTGGATATTTCTCGATCTCAAATGGTTTTTGTAATTCTGGTAAAGTGAGAACTGGTGCAGAGCAGAGGCTATGTTTCAACTCTACAAATGCCTTCTGTTGAGATTGAGAAAAAAATAATTTTTCTTTCACTCCTCCCTTGGTGACTTGACTCAAGGGCCAAGTGATATGATAGAATCCCAACACAAACCTGCGGTAGAAATTTGCAAGACCCAGAAAGCTACGGAGCTCTGTCAGAGTGGTTGGGGCTAGCCAATCCCAAATGACTTGGATCTTGATTGGATCCACATGCACCCCTCATTCATCAATAATGTATCCCAGATACTGAACCTGGGTCATGCAAAAAGTGCATTTCTCAAAATTGGCACACAACTTTTGTTGCTACAGTGTTTGGAGAACCTATCGGATGTGGTGGAGGTCCTCTTCCCAACTCTGGCTGAAGATCACGACGTCATCCAAGAATAAAACTACAAATGAGTTGGTGAATGGCCGCACGATGTCATCCATCAAACTCATGAAGGTTGCAGGAGCATCCGTTAACCCAAAAGGCATAACCAATCATTCAAAAAGGCCATCCTTGGCTTTGAAGGTAGTCTTCCACACATCAAAGGGTTTGATTGGTAGCTAGTGATAGCAGGACTTCAACTTGATCTTCCTTAAATATTTTTCCCAAAGGTTATCAATCCATGGGATCGAGTACCTAATCGAGACAGTCCCAAGTCTCCAAGTGCCATCCTACTTTTGTACCAACACGATCAGGCTCCCATAGGGTGATGAACTCGGATGGATGTGACCTTTCTTCAGCAACTCCTGAATCTACCTCTTGATTTGGTCGTTCTCCATAACGAAGTGCTGATATATTGGTCCATTGGGCAGCAGCACGTCTAGGGTTAGATCGATGGAGTGCTTGACCTGACAGTGCAAAGGCACTCTTATAGGGGAGGTGAAGATGTCCTCGTAGGCCTACACGACCTTATCCATTTATTCTTATTGTGAAAAGGGGCCCTATCTAGAGGTCATGGCCACCGTCTTCTTCTTTCCCTGAGGGCATATCATAAGGAAAAAAATTTCTTGATTTTGGAAATGAGCTTACTGTATTGTTTTGCAGTAACCAAAGAGATGGTGGTAGGTGGTTCTACCTTCGATATCCTATACAAATTATTTCCAAACTAACAATAATAGTATGAGGCCTTGACTGATACACATAATGTCACTTCCATGAGTATGGTTGGCCTAATAATACATCACAAACATCAAGGGAAGTAAGATCACATAATACCTCATTCGTGAAAGGCTTGATGCTTTATGGAAGTTGACACTCTGACTCATGCGAAGGTCATGTCCTTTGTGAAGCCACCTGATGGTCTACAATTGTGGTTGTGTTATGGTGGGTAATCCCAGCCGCTTCATGACCTCTACCGAAATGAGGTTCTTTTGGCTCTCACTGTTGGTAATGAACTGTTGCAGGGAACCCTTTACCCACATCTGGGAGTGGAAGAGGCACTCCTCCTCCTCTGGATCTTCAGGTTCCTCCTTCTAGATCTTCATGGTGGCAATGGTGGCATTGGGCTCTGCATCAATAATCTGCTTCAATTTTTCATTCCCCTTGTCAGGTTCTGACTCAGAGTCAGAACATGCACCTGATTCTAAAGCCTTTAGCTTAGCCACTAGTTACTACTTGTCCTAAAACTCACTTGTGTTGTGAGTGGAGCACTTATGGAACTCACACCACTTTCCTTTGTCCTTATTCAACTTCACGGCATTGTTCTTTGCTTGTGGCTTTGGTGGGTTGTCTTGGGCCACCCCACCTTAGATTTGTCCTTTATTCTACAGTTTGGCGACAACTTTCCCTTGCTTCGGATTCGCAAATCCGAAGCCTGACTTCTTATGTTTAAACGTTTTCTCGATCTTGACAACATATCGATATGTCGTGCTAAGCGAAGTGATGTCCAAGAATGCCATCTTATCCTGGTGGTACCTATGTAGGAAGTTACGCTACTTGAGAACCAAATGCTTCTCATCATCCTTGATATTGAACTTCTTGCGAAGGGTATGAAAAACATTTCTAAAATCTGGCACATCTTGGTCCCTTCCCTATCACAGCGTTGTCCACTTTATGTATTTATGCTCATAGCTCCTCACAGGGCAATACTGCTCCTTGATGGCATCCCGGAATGAGTTCCAAGTGGGTGCAGCTGAAAATAGTGAGTTTGTACTTTCATCCTTTTGATCACAGTAGGTTTCCCACCAGTCCTTGATGTGGGGGGTTGCTTTGAGAAGTGTGAAAGTGATCTTTTCCAGGTTGGAAAAATCATGAATGGAAAAATATTCTTCTAGCATATTTAACCATTTATCTACAACATCTTCATGGATCTAACCCTCAAATATGGGAATGTCAAATTTAACTTGTTCCTTAAAGGGTGTGGTACTTCCAAAGTAGCTGTCAGAAGTAGACGCATCGCCCTTGGGTAGTCGCTGAAGGATCTGGGAAAAGCTGCCCATCATGACATTCCTTTGTCGCTAGAGGGATTATTCGAGTAAGATTTTGATACTATCTCCTGCCCCATCGTCTTTATTTTCATCTGACATGGGAGGTTTCTAGGATTTGTGAGGCTAGTCTTGCAAACGTTCGACCAATTGAAGCCCTAATTCCTTATATTTCGACGTCGTTGGGGACATGTAAAGAAAAACAGTGAAAAAAAAAAATTGTTCTAATACCACTGACCTAGATTTAAACAGGAATGCAACAGATTTCAGATATAAACATAATACAAAGATTCAATAGAAATAACACTTCATTTCATTAATCTCAAATATTGAAATATGATTACAAATAGAATGCAAATAAGACTAGTTCAGGCGATGGTAGCTTATCTCTAAGAAGAGATGTGGTGGCTACATTCCTCTGAACTAGGTTACAATGAGGCTTGAAGGCCTTTTTATTGTTGAGAAACAATGGAAAACCCTAAAAATCCAAGAACCTAACCGTAGGAGATGAAGCGCCAAACTATAGCCCCCGTTTGGGTAAATTTCTACATCAACTTCCTGGGGTTGTAACTTTGGCATACGATCTCCGTTTGATGCGCACAATACCTCGTTAGAAAGATCTATTTGAGGAATACAACTTTTGAATGAGAAACATCCATCTGTCTCCCATGTTGCTAATGATTTTCCCAAAAAATGTCGCTTAGGACCTTAAAACTGCTTTAGAAGTTCAGGACCTGAAAAACTGCCAAAAATAGTAAATTGTGCTCCAAATCAGGAATCTGAAAAATTGAAAGAAGAAATGGTGGGGGTCCAAGTGGAATAGGTGGGTGGCCACTGATATCCACCCAGATCAAATGAAAACGAAGTCTTTGAATAAATTCAATAAAGTGAGCAATGAGACCTATAGATGTTATAAGGTACAAGTAGAAAGTAGAGCCAAAACTATGAAGAGGATCAAGTAGCTCGAAACTATCAACATGATGAAATATCGATGTATAAGTCTAAAAAACTAATTTTAAAATTCTCAACAAAAGTGGTTGATCCACTAAAACTAATGAGTACTTAGAAAATCCTAATGAAATCAAATACAATCTACAAAAAATTCATAAAATTAATGTTGACATGGACACAGATCCATCTTATTGGATTGTGTCGATAACTAATTGCTACAACCTTTGAGTTAAAAGAGAAATTGATTCTCCATACAAAAATCATTCTTCAAATACATGACCTCAAATAGAATGGTCAATCATAGAGAGTCAGGTAAGTAAGAATTGCACACCATCTCTTTAAATCTAAACTTGATGGATGTAGATGATGACAATGGATGTGATAGATAATGAGAAAATTATGGAGTTCCTAGTTGAAGTTGATGACAATGTGAAACAATGATCTAGAAAAAAAACTAGAAATTGGCCAACAATAAAGCCTACCGTACCAATTTGAAGGAGGTAAACAATTGATGATTCTCTAAAAATAATTTCATAATTGTTGTAAAATACAATACCTAAGATGCAAAACAAAAGTGTCAAAAATAAATGCAGTGATGGACAACCATCCTTAATATAAAGCCTCACAAATAATATTTTGATATATACCATTATAAAAGTGGGATATCATTTTTCTTAGTTATCCATTCTAGGTCAAAAATATAAAAGGAACACCACTGAAATGAAATTTAATGCTCACCTCAAATAAGACAAGTTAGGGAAGCTTCGTTTAAAAAACTGACCATCCACTTCAAATCATGGAGCATGAAAAAAATTTAAAAAAGGCTCCCAAAAATAACGTGAAGATAGATCACCGTGAAAAATGTTTTCAATGCAAGAAATCCATTGTTGGTGATATAATACTACACATTTAATATTAGAATACTGCTTAATTTTTAATCTAACTCACAATCCAGTCGAAACCATGGAGCATGAAAAAAAAGGCTTCTAAAAATAACATGAAGATATATTACCATGACCAAGGTTTGAATGCAGGAAATCCATCTTTAGTGATAGAGCACTAGACATCTGGGAAAATTTTAGGGGCTAATATTCGCTCATGGGATAATTTTCTATACTTTTTCCAAAAGAAAGATTCGCTAGTTTCCATTTTTTTGTAAAAATGATTCACCCAAATTTTATAGAGTTAAATTATTTTACCCTAAAAACAACCAAAAAATTATATATAGACTATATAAAAATATTATAAATTTGAGTATTTTTACAAAAATATATCCAACCATTTTATAGATTCCATATGATGAACTAGTGGGATTCGCCAAGGTTTCTAAACTTTAAGATAAATTTCCATCCTTAAAAGTTTTCCTGCTACACACATTTACTGATATAATACTACCACATGAAAATTAGGTTGTAGGTGGTGGCTTTCATCTTTGTCCGTGCTCTTAGGTGCTAAGGTTCCAATCACATGAAAATTATAGCCTCTCTTTAAAAAATCATATCATGCTTGAATTCTAGTTATTACTCACCACCACAATGCATGCCTAGTTTCCCACTCTGTGGTGGTCATTTAAACACCAAGAACCAAATTTATCGAAGAGTCACCTTTATGAAGCACCTCTTAACTTCACCACCTTCAAAATTATACAAATAATTCTTATTAAAGGAAGCTCTAATGCAGGAAAGCTAATACTTCAGACAAACTCCACATAGAATATAGTTTCACAATTAAACCATGCAACCTTGAATAGAAATCATTTGATTGACATTCAAAATAAATTAAGTACAATTCACAAGTCTAAGGGTCAAATTTTCCACGAAAATGAGTTTTGAATGCGAAGAAATTCTTACCTCATTGTTCATGATGAAATCACTACATTTGAGATTGGAGGTTTTGAGAACTTCATTTTCAATGCCATAATTTTTTATATATGTTATATGTAATTATAATATAAGTGGATACTTATTATATAAGGTATAAAATTAAGTGTGATACTTAGAAGGGTTTTAGAGACTAGTAAAAGTTGAGGACTCCATCCTCATGGAGTAGAGGATGGATGGTTTAAGGGAGTGATTATAACAAGTGTAGAACTTTAGTTCACCCATATTAAAGTGGAAGTGATATTTGCTAAAAGAATGACCTCAAAGAAACTTTAAGGATCCCATTTAGTATTGGGAATGTAATGGACCACATTTAGCTAGGAATTTCCTTCTTTAATATAGAGACAAGGAAACTCTAAATAATATTCAGGGAGTAACCATAGGGTATGACAATGGAAGGAGCATCCAAATGATTAATGTTTCATTAGACAACCAAAAAGTAGGTCACCAATCGTCTAGGGTAAAGGTGGAAATTAAACTTCTAACCAAAAATATTTGTATTTTATTAGTCCCAGTATCTATGTTAAGTTACATTTGAGTTATGTTAGTACAAAATTGTAAGCTATGGAAAACAGTAGAAAAAAGTATTCACTGGTACAACTGGCCACAAGGGAAAGAAGGAAATTTATTAAGTTAGTACCAAACTACTCCATAGTTATGGGTAATATTCAGACTAAAGATATGTTAAACATTCTTCCTTTGGAATCTTATGATATTATTATTGGGATGAAATAGCTAGAATGACAAAAAGACATCATAAATTTCTTAGATAGAAATTTCACCCGTGAAGATGATGAAAGAAGGAATAAAGTAGTTAAAGTTATTCCAATACTAGTGACTATTAGACATATAAGAGAAGTGTTATCAAATAATTGTATAATAAAAGCATGTCAAATATAAGCAATACATCTCGATTTTATGACTGAAAATAAGAAAACAACTTTGGAGGACTATGGAGTTCTCAAAAAATATTAGGATGTCTCTAGTGAATAAATTACGAGACAACCTCCAAAGAGACACATAGATTAACCATAGATTTAATGCCTCAATTAGTGTTATGTTCTAAACTACCTTACAAAATGAGTGTCGTAGAGTTAGGAAAGCTAAAAATACAACTTCAAGAAATGTTGGAAGAGAGGTATATTCGAGCTATTGTGTCACCTTGGGGAGCAACAGTTTTCTTTGTTAAGAAGAAATATGGTACAAATAAAATTTCTATTGGCTATTGCCAACTTAACAAGGTAATAGATAAAACTAAGTACTCTTTATTTAGAATAGATGACTTATTTGATCAAGTGAAAGGCTGAAAGATATTTTTCAAAATTTACCTTAGATCAAGATATGATCACATCAAAGTTAAGCATGAATATTTCCATAACACAACTTTTAGAACAAGGTATGAATACTACGATTTTGTGGTGTTTCCATTTGGACTTACTAATGCTCCTAACACTTTCATGTGCATAATGAATAAAATATTTAGTAAGTGCCCAAAAAAAATTATTATAATCTTGTTAGGTATTACAAATAGTTAGGGAGTGTTAGTTATATGGTATGTTTATGAAGTTCACCTTTTAACATGCAATACACCCCCTACTAGCCCTAGCTACTTGTGAGGGTAGGAGTAGGTGGTTACTAAAATGACTAGACCTTCAAATTTAGAGTTATGGACATGGGGTCTAAAAATTTCAACCTTCTTAGAACTCTTCAAAATTTAAAAAGGTAAATACCATTGCGTTCATCTCGTTGAGACCTTTCCAACAGTATAAATTTGATCTTGATCCGACATACAAATCAAAAGATAAGTGACTTCAAATATTTAGCCTATTAATTTCATCCAAGTCAATCTAGCCAGCCATCTGGCCTCCACGTGGGCATCCAAGTTGTAGTCCACACATCAGTTTCCAACATGTTCATGGTAATAATATAGTAGAGATGTGCACCCAAAAGTTATGTCCCCTCATGCACATGCACACACACACACATATATATATAACTATATCGGAATCCTCCACTTATATATATAGATATATATATATATATATATATATATATATATATATATATATATATATATATATATATATATATATATATATATATATACAATGATTCATGAGGTTATTAGCAGAGGATGCAATGTGGGTTTTCTTTACAGATAAGTTTGATTTTGAAGGAGGAAGTATGCAAGATATTGAAGAAGAGATAAAGGTAGCACCTATTTCTATTGGAAGAAGCTATAGTGTTGTGCTGCTGATGATGATGAGCTCTACAACTTTGACAATTCTTCATTCTACCTATGTCATAAAACCCTGCAAAAAAGCACTTCCCAAAGCTTAAAACATAAACCATCAAAACTATGCAAAAATTCATTATTTATGGTATTGGTGATGCGAGTTCCAATCCATCTATGTGCAATCTCATGTACCACAACCTGCCCACCACTAAAATCCCCTGTGATGATAGTGGGGGATTAAGAATACCAACTTGGGATTCTCCATTCCTGTAGATCGGAGACTCAGGAACAATATAAGGATATTAAATCTCTCTCATTCATATTGGCCAAAGAGATTCACCACCCTTCTTAATTATCTCCTATGTGTTCATGAATTCACGTTTTGCAGCATCCAAAATTGGAAAAGGTACACAATAGGTTATCCTTTGTCTTCATGCATTTGCATTTTGTGGCCTCTAGAATAGGACAAGAACCATAATAGATCCGAGTCCTGAGACTAAAATCTTTGTAAACAATATTACCCACTAGAAATGAAAATATATGTGAAGATATTTTTTCTAGTAGTGGACACGACTAGTGCTACAAATGGACCATTAATGTTTTTTTTCCAGTCATGGAGACCTTTCACTCATGGGATGGATCAGGAGACTCACATACACAAACACATGAAGATATTATAGGGTTCGATCTTGCAGCGAAGAAACCAACTGTGAGGAGAATGAAGGTTAAGGCATTGCTCGGATGTGTAGTGACATGTGTTGAGGAATTACATGCCATGTTTTCATTGGAAAGAGGAAGATAAAAATAATCACTTTTGATTGGCCGAATCTTCCCAGCCAAACCCCGCAGAGGAACACCTATCGGTATAATAAAAATAATTTGATATCAAATTTAGACAAAAATAAAGTAGTTAAAAGTTTAAAAATATCTATATATATGTTGGGTCCCTATAATACTAGTGATTCCGCCATTACTATTGTATTTGTATCCCTTATTAATATCGTTGTGCCCCTACAGTCCCCATATTATTATTACTGTGCCCCATAGAATCCCTCTATTGTTATTTTTGTGCCTTTATATTATTATTTTTAGGTCGACTTGCTTATATTGTGAACCCTTAGAGTCCTATATATAGAAAAGAGGTTTTGTCATTTGAATCATCCAAGAATTGTTCATTTGTGTAATGTAAAGGAGGTTTCCCCCTCGAAGAGGCTGAATTCTACGGTGTTGACCTATCTTTTCTATCTTTTTGTCAGCTGGTTTCATAATATTTGGTAGCAGAGCTTTGGATTCTATGGTTTGCTGCTCCAAATAGGTCATCATGGCATTTGCATTATAAATTTTTTTCTGCGATGTTTCATATGCTAAAAAAAGAAACCCATTTGCGCCAAAATTGTTTTGAAACTCATGTCCAAATTTCAGAGCTTTTTGCACTGCATTTGCAGAGATATGATCTAAGGAAGTTGGCCTTTTTGCAGACTCCTGAATTACATTCCAAAAAGGTGACTTGGGGAAAATCATCATAACTTTTGTTTTGAGCATCAGATTGAACTTTCAAAAGAAGTTACAGAAAGAGGATGAACTTTAATTTCTTATGCATATTTTTTTGACCCGAAGAGAAAAACAGTGACACGTGTCGCTTCATACAAGTTCACTCTTCTAAAAAGGTATATAATTAGGTACTCTTGGGATATTTTGAATAACTCTTTCCTGGTGAACCTAAATTAAATCAGACTAGTTGAATTCGAAGGAGAATGTAGAGGGGTACTGCAGGTCACAATTTCATAACTAGATGATTTGAAATTACAAAGATACATCAGATTCAATATTGAGCTCCTACAAGATGAAAAAAGGTGTGTAATTTTTCAATTTTGCATAAGATTGGTTTGAAAAATTAGTTTGAAGGAATTCAAAGGGAATAGTGAAGAATTATTAACATTAATTAATTCCCCAAAGAAAGAAAATGGAAATCCCTAGTAAGCAACCTGAAAGCTCTAGCACGACTTGGGAAGAAGAGGAAGAAATGCGACATGATATATCGAAATTACAAGACCAAGTACACAAAATTTCACTCTCACTAAAGGTAAATGAAGCCAAGATGAATGGCATGGAAGCTAAGATTAATGCCATGGATGCTAAGAAGGAAGCTAAGATGAAAGGCATGGATGATAAGATGGAATAATTGAAGATAAATTTGAATAAGTTGCTACAAGAAATGTTCACTAATGGTGAAAGGGTAGTAAAAGAAACTCATGATGAGAACAAAAGAAATATTAGTCATGATTTCATAGACCCTAATGTTGGATTCAAGACCCACCATATTGCAAAAATCAATATGAGGAAGTTTGATAGAAGGATCCTGCAACATGGATACTATAGATGGAGCAATTTTTTGATCTACATAATGTGCAAAACACACAAAAGGTACGTATTGCAACTTTATATTTGGAACCAAATCAGTTGGTATTGTATTGATGGCTTTGCCCTCGTAAACAAATTGTCACTTGGGCAACTTTTACGGAAGAAATGTAGCACATTATGGGGATACAAAAAGAAACACCATTTTTAGCCAATTGATAAGTCTCAAACAAAAGGGTTTAATGATGGAGCACATTGAGGACTTCCAAAAATTGAACATAAAGGTAAAATATATTCAAGAGGATCATAGTATTGATGTGTTCTTAGGGACTTTAGAGGATAATATCCAACACGATGTTCGTCTTTGGGAACTTGATTCATTGGAGAAGGCATTCAGGTTAGAAGGAAAAATGGAAAGCAAAATTATGGCAACCAGGAAGCCTACCACTCACAACTATAAAGATGGAAGTGTTGTTGTGTCTAGCCTTCCACAACCTATAAGGTTTACACCACAAAAATTCAAAGAAAAAAGAGCAAAAGGGCTTTGTTACAGTTGTGATAGCAAATACACTAAAGGTCATAAGTGTGCTGAGAACAAATTATTCTACATAGATTTTGAAGAGGATAAAAAAAAGGAACAAGAAATTCCAAAAGAAGAGGATATACTCCAGAAACAAACCCTAGATAAAGAAGAAATTAATCTGACCATATCTTGTAATTCATTGGATGGAATTACCACTGCTCAAACTATCAAGATAGAAGGACATATCAAGAATAAAAAGGTGATAGTGCTGATTCATTCAGAAAGCACCCACAATTTTATTCATTGTAATATAGCAAAAGAATTTAATTGCTTCCTATATCCAGCAGCAGAGTGTCAAGTGATGGTTGCAAGTGAAGGAACCATAAATTGCTCTGAAAAGTGCCATAATATCAAGCTATCCATGGGAGAATATGTATTGAATAGCCCAATTCCTTCCATTCCAAAGGGAGGTGTTGATGTTGTACTAAGAGTCCATTGGCTACAATCTTAGGGTACAATAGCTATTAATTTTCAAGAAATTCTCATGAAATTTTCTATGAAACGAAAAGAAGTTGAATTAAGGGGTATTGCAAGGAAACTAGGAAAGATAATTAGCTCTAACAGTATGACAAAGCTTCTAAAAAATGAACAAGGTATAATTGCACAATTATGTTCGCTAGATGTTTCCACATCAAAATCACCTATTTCTCCAGATCTCCAAAATGTCTTGGATAATCATTCCAAGGTATTTGAGACTCCCAAAGGTCTCCCACCTATTCGTGATGAAGATCATGATTCATTTGTTTCCAAGAAGTGTTTCTCCAAACATCAGGCCATAAAGATATCCCTATGACCAAAAGAGTGAAATTGAATGTATGGTTGCAGTGATGATAGAGGCTAGTATAATTCAACCTAGTCAAAGTTCTTTTTCTACTCCAGTAGTATTCGTGCACAAGAAGGATGGATCATGGCACATGTTTCTGGATTATAAGGAGCTCAACAAGCTTAATATTAAAGATACATTTCCCATTCCTATCATTGATGAATTATTGGATGAATTGCATTGATCAATTTACTTCACCAAGTTTGATCTTCGTTTGGGATATCATCAAATCAAAATGAAGACTGAAGACATTTCGAAAAAAACATTTATAACTCATGAGGGTCATTATGAATTTTTGGCCATGCCTTTTGGCCTTACCAATGCACCTTCTACATTTCAAGGTTTGGTGAATTCCATTTTCAAACCCTTCCATAGAAAATTTGTGTTAGTATTTTTTAAAGATATACTAATCTACAACAAGTCTTGGAAGGATCATGTTGAACATGATGACAGGGTGCTACAACTATTGGAGGAGAAACAATTGTATGCAAAAAGCTCCAAATGTTTCTTTGGAGTACTAGAGGTGGAATATCTAGGTCATATTGTATCTCATGAAGGTGTTAAGGTAGACCCTAGCAAAATTAAAGCCATTAAGGAATGGAAAATCCCCGCATCCATAAAGCATCTACGAGGATTTCTTGGGTTGGCAAGGTATTATCGCAAGTTTGTTAAGAATTATGGGAGAATAGCAACACCTCTAATAGCATTATTGAAGAAAGATGCATTTTCATCGACTCTAGAAGAAACAAAGGCCTTCAAACATATTAAGGAGGCAATGTGCCAAGCACCGGTCTTAGCTACACCGGACTTCAACAAAACCTTTATTGTCGAATGTGATGCTTTAGGAAATGGAATTGTTGCTATTTTAATGCAAGATGAAAGATCCATTGCTTTCACAAGTCATCCAATCAAGGGAAAGTATTTACACAAAACTATTTATGATAAGGAAATGTTGGCAATACTACATGCACTTAAGAAATGGTGACCATACCTAATGGGAAGACACTTCAAGGTAAAAACGGATCATGATAGCCTTAAATACTTTTTAGAACAAATATTATCCTCTGAAGAGAAACAAAAATGGGTCACAAAGATGTTGGGTTATGACTTTGAAATCATCTAAAAAAAAAGGAAGCAAAATTTTGTGGCAGATGCACTCTCATGAAAGGATGAGGATGTGGAAGCATTATTGTGTGCCATTTCTATTATCCAACCAGATTGGATAAACAAAGCGAGGAATGGTAGAGTGAAGAAGAAGTGTGGGCACTTATTCGAAAGCTACAACAAGATTCCAGTACATCTAATACATTTAGCTCGAAAAACTATTCATTATGGTACAAAGATCGCTTATACTGCTGTAAGAATTCCCAACTCAAACAAAAGATTCTTATGGAATTTCACACTTCTCCCTTAGGAGGGCACTTAGGATTTTTAAAAACTTACCACAAGGTTAAGAAGGATTTCTTTTGGGATGGACTTAAATCCGATATTCAAAAGTTTGTGGCGGAATATTTTTTGCGCCAACAAAATAAAGTTGAAACAATTAGGACCCCAGGTCTATTACAACCTTTATCCATTCCAAGCCAATGTTCGAAGGAGGTTTCAATGGATTTTATCAGAGGTTTACCCGAGTCTAAAGGAAAGAGTGCCATCATGCTGGTAGTTGACAGACTTACCAAGTATGCACACTTTTGTGCATTGTCACATTCATTTAAAGCTAGCACAATTTCTACTACATTTATGGAAACAACTCAAAAGCTACATGGAAACCCAAAATTATTGTAAGTGACAGAGATCCCATTTTCACTAGAAATTTTTAGACATAATTATTTTCTTCTCTTGTTACTAAGTTATCTCATAGCTCATCTTATCATCCTCATTCTAATGGGAAAACTTAGATAGTAAAAAAATGTTTGGAAGGACATCTTCATTGATTTGTATTAGATAAATAGACATAATGGGTCAAATGGTTGCCTCTGGCTAAATGGTGGTATAACAGTTCATTCCATACTACAACAAAAATGACCCCATTTAAGGCACTTTATGGATATCAACCACCATCCATCACATCATATTTAAGAGAAAATTCTAAGGTTCAAGCAGTGGAACATCACATCGAGCATCAACAACAAGTTCTCTAACTCTTAAAGGATAACCTCATGTTGGCGGATAATAGAATGAAAGAACAAGCAGATCAACATCCCAGCGAAAGAATTTTTGATGTCGGTGACTAGGTATTCCTACGGCTAAAACCATATAAACAAATATCCCTCAAGCAAGCTAAGAAAGGTAATAAATTGTCACCTAAGTATTATGGTCCGTACAATGTGTTGCAAAAATATTGGTACTATGGCATACAAATTGGAGCTTCCTGCAGCTTCTCGAGTAGACCCAGTTTTGCATGTTTCATGTTTAAAGAAGGTTATAGGCGACAAGCTCCCACTTCAAACAATATTGCCAGAACATGACGAGGATGGAAAAATTATATTGGAACCTGAAGTAGTCACAAAACCAAGAACTTGACACCTACGAAATCGATCAATTTTGGAGTATCTCATCAAGTGAAAGAACTTATCCGCTAAAGATTCCACATGGGAGGATGAGAATTTTACACAGAAGCATCCAAAACTACTAAAGCATTGAGGACAACACTTTTTTGAAGGAGAGGGGCATGTTGGGTCCCCATAATACTAGTGATTTCCCCCTTACTATTGTAGTTGTATCCCTTATTAATATTGTTGTACCCCTATGGTCCCCATATTGTTATTACTGTGTCCCATAGAATCCCTCTATTTTTATTTTTGTGCCTTTATATTATTATTGTTAGGTTGGCTTGGTTATATTGTGAACCCTTCAACTCCTATATATAGAAAGGAGGTTTTGTCATTTGAATCATCCATAAATTGTTCATTTGTGTAATGTAAAGGAGGTTGCCCAGTGAAGAGGCTGAATTCTAAGGCTTTGATCTATCTTTTCTATCTTTTTGTGAGCTGGTTTCATAACAATATACATTATATAAAGAAATTGATAAAAAATATCTTTTGAAAGTTAAAGCATTTTAAGGAGTCTGACTATTTTATGGCAAAGAAAAATTTGATCAATTTATACAGTTAAAAATTCAATATAAACAATGAAAAATTACAAGTGGTCTCTCTCTATATATAGATAGGATCAAATTTATAGAGATGTAAATATTTTATTCAATTTTTTCATTCCGAAAGAAGTTTTCACCTCAAAAGATATTGCCTCTCATTCTCGCTAAATTTTATGGTTAAAATGGATTTATACTAGTCACCAATAAAATATTAGAATATTATTTAATCAATTTTAATTTCAAAAACTCGATTTTCATATTAAACTATGTATGTTTCCTTGGACATAGCAAATATTCTCTTTAAAATATCATATTAATATTTCATATGTGCACGGTGTAAAAATGTTTTTCAAATTTGAGTCAAACACTAGTGGTCACCATTTATGAGGAGGATTATCGTTTGCTGCGGAAAATTATGACTCCTGAGAAGTGGCATGAAGCATTCATACAAGAAAAGCATGGTGAGTGATCCCATGAACCCATTTTCTCTTCGGCTTATAGAAATATCAAGCGGTAATGCAGTGATGCCACCCATGACTAGCCCTGAAATTGTCAATTTGGCATTGAATCTTCACTAGTGTTAAACTTATTTCCATCTTTTTAGAATGTTTAGCAAAGATAAAAACGTCATGAAGTAGGATGACCTAAATGAAATCATTAATTCATTTACTATTTTCCATAACTCCAAATTATTTGGACATGGACAAATTACCCTGTCATCCTAAGTGCTCATGATGAAATTATTTTAAATTTATAATATATTTATTTTTTTTTTATTTTTTTCGAATCCTAATTTAAAATAATCTTTCCGTATACTTACAATTCCACTATACAATATATTATAGCATATTATAATTATAAAAAATGAAATACTATATATTATTAAAAAATATAAAAGTAGTAGCTCATAAAAAGTCGCTACCATTTTACATTTTTTTTTCAATTGGGGTAAAAATAAAAAAAAAATAAATACTTACATTTTAATATTTTTATTTTATTTTATATATATAAAATCACTTTTTTTTGAAATATTAAAAAATTGATATAATGATAAAAGTTAATAAATTTTAAAAAATTGTTATAATGATAATGTTAATTAAATTGATTTAAATGGAATAATGATTATGGTTGTTTAAATTCCAAAATTGTTAATTCTAATTGCTTTTTAGAAATCATTTCATTTTTTTCAACGGCCAATCTAAAGTTAAAAGAAAATGTACAGTTTATTATTGTTTTTCTACTAGCAATATTATTTCTCAACCTTCATTTATTTTGATATTTTAAACGTTTAATTATCATTAATAAATCAAGAGCACAAGCTTGTGAACTTAAATTTAACTTTATTGCATTTCAAATTTCAATTTAGTTAAATATTTCTTAAGGTTGAAAACATTCTTCTTTACATCACGTTTAACATGTTATTTTATGTTGACCCAATGGCGATTGTGTTTCAAATGATTATATAAATACTGTTATTTTTTATTATAATAATATTCTCTCATATTTTTTCAAGTAATTTATTTTTCGTGGTTATTATTTTTTATATATCATTTTTTTTTAGTATCTTAGGATTTCATTATGTCTTTCTTGGAGTTTTTAATATTAACGTACAAATTAGTTCTTAATTACAAAATATATATATATATATATATATTATATTGATTTATTTTGCATTACAGCCGCATTTGCACTCAAGGACCATTTTGAAGTGTTTTTATGTAATTGATGCCCATGCTAACCATTAAATTTTGAAGACAACGATTGAAGGATATAGATGTCAATGCGCACTTGGGAAAATGAAAATGTGACATTAAAGAGTATTTTGCTAATAATGGTCAAAAAGGCTGACTTACATATAGCATTAAATAATTTCACTAGATTCTTTTAATGTTTGAAAGGATTAAAAATGTGAACTTTTTGATGTTCCCCATATTCTAGCATGCATAGAGTGAGTAAGATAGTATGCATTGACATTTACAATACTGAGAAATAATTGGTCTTTAAATATAAATACACGTGCAAGTATAATCTTTATAATATCGGCTGACGGCCTGTATAACCCTTTACCCGGGTGTATCGTGGGCATGTGCATTATGAATATGAAGGATGATGGGGTTCTATGTACTTCATTAATTTTTGAGAGAAAGACGTGTCCTATTAATGGCTGCTTTGGAATCATTGAACAATATTCACTTTTGAAGCTCCAAACAAATTTGCACAGTTTCTGGAAAGCCCGGGTCTCATAACACTGCGATGACACCGCGACACAAAGTTGATTCACGTGTTAGTAAGACGTAAAGAGGCTACCTGTTCACCTGCCCCTCTGAAACAGGCACATGGTTTGCGCCCGAACACAAATCTTGGCATTACAACGAATCCTATTCAGCATTGCAATCATTTAGATTTGATGGCAAAGTCTGGACATGTCATAAGTTCACGCATCATCCCCTGCCAAAACCCAAATGTAGGACCGACTGTGATCCTGCCAATGTATCTCTGTATTCATCATACTATATATATATGAATTAGGATGATTATCCATTTTCATTATCCAGTGTCAGTTCTGATGAGTAAACACAGTGCGGAGATGGTTTCCAGGAGTTCAATATACGGGAAGGAGGAGCCCAAATCCAAGTGAAAAGTCGAAAGCATAATCAAATCCAATAGCATGACAACATTCTGTTAGATTTACTTTGTGGGTTTTCCTAATTACTTTAAACCCTAACCAAGATCTACTCCTTTGTAAGAAATTGAAAATAAAGCACAGCGGAACTTACTTTCCATCTTCTAAAGCTCCTGGTCTTGACTTGAATTATTGGCTCTTGAATCCTTCCAAGAGCTTGCAATCCTTTTCTTTGGCTATCCTTGATAGAGTATCAAGTCTTCAATGGAGTAGACAATTTTCTGAGTGATTGCAAGCCTTGGAGACTCAGCCCTTTTATAGCAGTCCCAATACTAGGGTAGCCGAAATTTGGCTGTCAAGAAATCTGGGCCGCTGAAATTTAGCTGTCAAGAAATCTGGACAGCCGAAATTTAGCTGTCAAGAAATTTATTACTGCTATTATTTCAATCAATTATAATCGGTCCATTAACAATTATAATTGATTAACATTATTCTATATGTATTTGTATCCAAATCCTTATTTAAATACGTTTAATGCCATGACTTAATAAATCAAATTATTCGGCATATTTAATCATTACATAAATGTAATCTTGCTGACAGTATTTGATATCATAATCATAATGCACACATGTCCAACCTAATTACTGTAATTAGACGTCTCTAAATCCAACAATCTCCCACATGGACAAGTGCAACCTTTTGATTATATATCCTTAACTTTATTGCATGCAACTTTTTTGTCTTTACTTATCCTATTTCTTAAACAATTCCGTCCATCAATTATGCTAACAAAGGACTTAAGCGGCATTTGTCACATTTATTCGCAACTAAACTGACATAAATCACGCTGCCAACATAACTAAATGACATGAATCTGATTTGGACATATAGTTTAGAAATTACACGCAAGTGTGATTAGACGTGCCTATTTCTAATTGAGTCACCTTTACTTTACTGTATGAGGCCAAAAATTTAAACTTTAAAGAAAGAAATAATGAAACTGAAACTGAATGCAACTTGTATATATCATCAAAAATGTTTACAATTGCATTACATAGAACATCAAAAACAAAACTTAAAACATATTCAGACTCCCACATTTTCTAATCATCCTAAACAGATATTACACCCATACAAGCAACATGTTGGTGAAACTTCTTGGGTGGTAATCCTTTAGTAAGAGGATCCGCAATCATGGAGTCTGTACCTATGTGTTTTATACATAATTCATTATTCTGCACTCTCTCTTTTACAACCAAAAACTTAATGTCAATGTACTTCGACTTTGACGAACTTCGGTTGTTGGTTGCGTATAACACTGCTGAATTGTTGTCACATAATAATTTGAGTGGTTTCTGAATAGAATCCACAATTTTCAGACTTGTAACGAAGTTCTTCAGCCATACGCCATGATTAGATGCTTCAAACAATACAACAAATTCAGCTGCCATAGTGGAGGAGGCTACCAATGACTGTTTAGTGCTCTTCCATGACACAGCACCTCCTGCCATCATAAAGATGTATCTTGATGTTGACTTCATGCTGTCGACACATCCTCCAAAATCAGAATCGGTATATCCAATGACCTCGAGCTGTTCCGACCTCCGATACGTGAGCATATAGTCCTTTGTTCTCTTTAGGTATCTCAACACTCGCTTGGCTGCCTTCCATTGTTCCATACCTGGGTTACTCAAATATCTCCCTAACATTCCGGTAATGAACACAATATCCGGACGCGTGCATACTTCTGCATACATGATGCTACCCATGGCTGAGGCATAGGGAATATCTTTCATGAGGTTTTTATCTAAGTCAGTTTGGGGACATTGTTTCAGACTAAACTTATGTCCTTTTGATATAGGGGTATCTCCTGGTTTGCTGTTTTGCATGCCAAATCTTGTTAGAATCTTATCGATATAGTTCCTCTGGGATAACCTCAGAATACCTTGAGATCTATCTCTAAGTATTTCA